>JBAMYA010005501.1:0-18075 GCA_037176975.1 Arrhamphus sclerolepis | reverse complement strand
GACATATGAGACACCAGAGCACTTAAATCTTTCAACATCTCAGAGTTTTTAAGTCTAGGCATCAACACAGAGTCCTCAGGAGCACCCTCGTCCTCCCCAACTGCCACCTGAGGCGGCACGCGAGGCACCATGTTAACATGTTTACATGACACAACTGCAAAGATTTTTTCCGATCGCTGACAGAAAAGTTGATCACTGCCATCACTGGCCACCCAGTGTTATACGATTCAACTCTTTTTGCCTTTAGGGATCACAGATACAGGAATGCAGCAACAACATCTCGGACATCCATATTGATGATACACGTGATGATCAGCAGGAGTAGGGGGGCTATTTACATGAAATATTTGTGATCTAGAACATTTGCTTTGAGCAGGGACGCTTTTAATTTGCCATACCACCAATTTAACCATTTGCTTGTCGCCATCCTTAACCAAAACACGTTTTTGAAATTGCCGCACACACAAACTAATTGATAACTGAATAGGCAGCCATCAAGAAAAAGCGGCTCTTCAAAAGCTCTGTTGACTGAAAACGCATACAGCCCCTTTAAAAGAATAAGCCAAATAGAACATCCAGTCATGAGCGACTTGTGCAACAACAGCGAACAGAATTTTTTAGCAGCTATGTTTTATGAGCGACAAATGCGATTGTACAGCTTTAGTTGCTCTGAAGCCTGTAGCCTGAACAGTGCAACTGTTTTACTTTCTTATATTTTGTGAAATGTTGTGCTTTACATTTCGTTAAATGTGTTAGCTGGAATATTTTTTTTCTGAAAGACAATATTTATTGTGTTTGTGCATCTGTGACAGAGCATCTGAGCTGAGGGGATAGTGCTCCCTTGCTTCTTCTGTCCAAATGTTAAAGTGCCCAACTGCATGTATTCACCACTGTGTGCATATTCTTTTCTAATCATATGGAAAAGCTAAATAACTGTAATAATGACTGCTGGGGATATTAGTATCACATTATCACAGACAGAAGTTCACTTGACTGGTTGACCCATCATGGACTGAGGCACATTCTGCCTATTCAGCCACACACACACACACACACACACACACACACAAACGCTAATTGAGAGCTGCTCAGCAGAAAAGTTAGGCTGATACACCCTGAACAATGCAGTACTCTCTCTCTCTCCCTCTCTCTCTCTCTCTCACACACACACACACAGCAGCCTTCACATAAGTCGCACTTTCTGCAGGGATTAGCTGACTGGGGGGAAAGAGGAAAGAGGAAGCGGATCGTTTATGGAAAAAAGATGGGTGTGACCTGGGCAAGTTGTTTGCAAAGCCACTGTGATGAAAATTAGCTAACGCTGGAGACAAAGAGTTGATTTTAATTTCATTTTATAAAAAGTATGTTTTTTTTAATGGCTACAGTATGCCATTAATGGCTACAGTATGCCATTTTTAATGGCTACAGTATGCCATTAATGGCTACAGTATGCCATTAATGGCTACAGTATGCAGTTCATAAGTAACAATAACAAACTAGTAGTAATAACAAACTATGGTAGAAATATTTTTTGATTTGGAAATAGTAACAGATAAAGTTTAACAACTCGAACTTCACCTCAAAGGGTTATTTTTAGGAGACACTGCCCCCTCAAACAAAGCTACGCTTCGGTTTAAATGTGACATTTCAGCAGCGTACCTGCACCTAGTTGGCATGCAGGCAACTAGACATGTGAGAATGTGGGTAGAGATTTTAACATTCTTGCTTGAATGTTTGTTATACTGTAAAAATCTAGTACACACTCTAGAAACTTAAAATTTATACCAGCATAAAACATGCAAAGTAACACCCATCCACCTGATTAAAAACTGGGCCATGCAAAAAAACTACTCTCAGTCACAAGGAGCACATTGTGTACATGTGCATGCATGTGTTTTTGTTCATGTGTGGATATGTGAGGGCTGAATAAGTCCTGTTGATAATGCATGCAAATAAGTCACTCAGCTGAGGTTTAAAACATTATCTTTTTTATTGTTGTTGTTCATATTTTTCTTACTGAAACAGACTGGAATATGACTGAAATCATGTGATTCATCATAAAACCAGATCACAGTCTCTGCAATTTGGTGTATGTCTGCAAGTCAAGATTAACACAAGAAACTTGTGTTCCAACAAAGGATTAGCACTTAGTAACAGACATTGACACAACAAGATATCTACCTTGTGACTAGCAATAACTGACGTGTCACCAGTCTTGTTCTGGTGGCAGTTTAGGGTTGACGCTGCATGTGACATCATCAGCTCTGCTGCTGCTAAGCTACAGACACAACAACCCAGCACATTCCTGACCATCACTGGTGATTTCAACCACATCTCACAATGAATCTTCGAAGAGACACAAGTCATGACGGTGACTGCAACAACTAAATTTCCTTTTGGGGATTAAAAAAATAATCTTTGAATTGAATTGAATTTCTTCCCTCTTCCCTTAAACTCCCTTATTTCTCCTTTTAAGTTGACTGTGGTTTTCATCAGCCACGTTCACAGCCAGCTGTTCCACCTCTGTAGCACCTTTAATTTATTAATGGTTAATACCAAAATCTGTCAAAATCTTTTAATGTTAGATACATATGCATTTTAATCTTGCAGCAGTTTTTTTATATTTCCATATGTGTGAGTTTCAGTTTGTATTCTTGCATTGTTCCTATCTCTACTGTTCCCGGTTTTGGTGTTGCCATCTTTTACAAGATGCATTTAGCAGAGAATTGTGTAGTCTAGAGAGGGTAAAGTTGTGTAGTAGAGGGTACTTTTTATGTAACAGTGTATTTCTCACTTCAAATTTGCAGTTGTTCTATCAAGATAGAGATCGTTTGTAATTTTTATTTTTCCAACATCCCAACCATAACAAACACTTAGGTGTCCTCAGAAGTCGTATGTGAAGAAATTACTGTTCATAAAAATGGAAGTGGAAATGATAAAAGAAGGAAGTCTAAAGGCTGTTGTTTGAAGGTTCTCTGATGCCACACCCCAACCTTAACAGAACTATCCATCATATGAATATAAAGAAGGAAGTGAAAACTTGGAGAGACTGCTGAAAGACGAAAGAGAAAAAAAAGCCAGTTCCAATGCTGAACTTGAAATCAAACCTCAAGTTAGCACGTTCTGTGAAAATCATCCATTCTTCAGCCTCAGTAAACCTGCAATCTATCTGGGCTGGTTAGAGATGACAGGAGAGAGAAACCAACAAACAGAAGAGAAATTAGCCCAGAACAAAATCTACTGTCTTGAAAAATGGTCAGTAGATTACAATTTGGGAGAAATAATATGCTGGCAAAACACTTTTTTTTTTAAGATAGAGAGGTCATGCTATGAAACCACAAGAGCAATAGTGATATGCTGTAAGGACTTGTACTTGCAGTTGCAGAATAAAAAGGAATTGCCGTCATTCTGGTGAGGTTGTAGCTAAAGGAATCCCTGAGATCAACTCTGCCTTCATGCTTCCATCCCTCAACCACCATTTTTACCAGCCCGCAACTCCAACCACCAACCACACAAACCTCTTTCACCGGAAAAAACTAATAAAACAGCTACATTTCGAATCAAACAGTTCAACTCATCTTCACAATTTAACCTCAGGAGGCTGACATGGCGTCTGGCAGTTGCTTTACCCTGTCATTATCAGTAAGAGCAATTCCAGAAGTCGGTTTGTGAAGCTGAACCAATTTTTAAACCTAAAATGTCATATTCGTCATGATACTTCGCCAAAGAAGTATGAGAGTAAACAGAAGCAGGTCCTCATGATATGAGTAATACAAGCACACGCCTTCCAAATGGGACTGTAAGAGAGGTCATGTGTTGACTGACGGGAAGCAGGGTGGTGCCCCTACTCTCTCTCATCTGTCCTGACTTGCTGCCTGAACAGAATAACCACAGGATGACCATTGTTATCTTTGTCTCCGTGTGTGAGAGAGTGAGAATGTATGTGTATTTCTTTGTGTGCGTGTATGAGATGCGTTTAACAGTTGGCGGGTCTTGCAATGATAATGAAATATCTTTGTTCCAAGAAGGGGAAGCCAGTTGTAAATGCATGTCCTCGTGCGTCGCAATATTTGTACAGAGGAAGGAAGATAAGCTGGACTGGCAGCCTATTTCTGGCCACACAGTTAAACATTTGATTTTTTTTTCCAACATCATTTACTCACACATATATTATGTAGTTCTTGATGTTATCAGAAAAGTTTTGTATTGCCCAAAATAGTTTAATAATGCTTTAATAATCCCTCTAAGGAAAGTGATGAAGATGGTGTATTTGTATTGTCTGTGTGCCTGAATCTGGGTGTGCATGTTTCCTCAGACGTTTTTTTTTTCTGTGGTGGTGTGTTTGTTATCTGAGGGAACAGACAATGCTGCTAAACCATCATTCAAATTACACAACCTTAATGTCATCTTATTGCAGGAGCACCTGTGCAGATGCTCATTCCCTTGCTCACTTGTAGGTTTCAGGTGAGTTTAATGTTTTGTGTGCAACCCCTTACACCGTCAAGCTCCTGACTTTAAGTTTGCAAACATTCCTGGGTCCTTTCATCTTATCATTTTCAGTCCAGCTTATGCTTTCATTCAGTGTCTGTTCCTAAGTTCTTGCTTTTCCCAGGTGCTTATGCAAATATATGAAAATAAGGGGATGCAAATGCATGAGAATACCCATGCTTGTTTCCTTGTGTGTGTATGTGGGTGTACTTAACCTGTTTCAATCATGCTTAGTACAGATTGGCAAGTGAATGCACTCTTTCCGTATCTGGGATCTTTTGTCCCTCCAGGGTTGCCTTCCAGGGCAAGGTTTGGTTATGGATTGAAGGGAAAAAGGAAGTGAAAATAATGAGGAGTGTTTATGTTGATACATTTTTGAATTCCTGTCTTCTGTTGTCTTTCAGAAATCTACCCACGTTAGGCTGATGTCATGACACAAACATCGCTCTCACTTTCTCTACTGTACCAGACCTTTTACACTCATTCTCCTTTCATTTAAGATGATAATTGCATGGTTTTAACTAACAAGTTGGGATCAATGGATTAAAATCAAGTGAGATGAGTTGGTTACCCTCCAAATGAAAGCCAGAACCAGATCAATCCCTAGCCTTGTCATGTGCTGAGATGTCCTTGGGCAAGTCAATGAACCCTGCATTTCCCTGACTTGGAAAGAAATGAAAAAAATGGAGGGGTCCCAAGAGAAATGGGGATGGTTGTGTCATGAAGAGCATCAAACATGAAATCTATGCCAAATCAATATGCAGAACACAGAGATCTGCTGCAGTGACCCCTAAAAGGGAAAAGCCAATAAAAAAATGTTTTGCTTGCATGTGGTTGGATGTAAGTGTTTGAGTAAGTCACAAAAAAAATAATTTCTCTTATTTCTGCACAGCTGGAAGAGGGCACATTGTTCATGTGATTCACTGTAATATGACTGGAAAACCTTTAATAAATGTCCAAAAAGTCTACATGTTTGTTTCACGGTTATCTGCATCTGTGTGAACGCAGTTTGAGCCTCCAAGAGAGGAAGGGAGGGAGGTGAAGAAAACAATTTTACTGCCAGCATTGTTCCACAATCACACCCCTCAAACATGATTTCTTTCTCTCTGTGTAATCTTCCACATATTTGTTCCTCTCCAATAATATTTCTCCTGTCCTGCGTTATCTTACATCGCATGTTTTTGTGGAGTTTTTTCCTGTGCTCTTCAGCCTGCCTCCTGCTGATTGCCAGTTGTAGCGAGATTCTTATGAGAGAGCATGGACGCAGACGCTCATACGTGTTGTGAGAAACAGGAACAGGGGAGGTGGGGGTGCTTCCTGTCTGGTTCTAGCTCTTTGCGTATGTATATGTGAGTCTTGCATGCAGAGGTGGCAGAGGTTCCAGGGAATGAGAGGGAGGCGATAGGGAGATTTTAGTTTAGATGGTCCCATGAGGCACAGAAGCTGGCTGAAACAGCATGCTCCAGGTGGGAACTTTCAAGATTCCTGTTAAACACCAAGTATGTGCCAAAAGAAGGGAGAAAAACTCTAAATGGCTTAAAAGTGGAGGGTGTATCTATTCAAATTAATGATTTTTTTTAAATTTATTTATAAGTATACATGAGATGCCTGAATTTAAGCAGCCTATGTAAGAAGTTGTGAAATATTGGCTATTACCTAATTAGCAACTTCAAGCTTTAAAAAATGAATTTGTTCCAGAAGTCCATAAAAAAAAAAAAAGTGACAGCATCATAGCAGTGTATGGTGAAAAATGATTATCTGTCAATACTTTAGCAACTTAGTACATTCTGTAGATGTCTGAGTTGTGAATTAAGACGTAAGAGTTTGCAATGAAATTATGGCAATGAATGAGCTTGACTCAAGTCTGATTCATGCTTCTACAGAGTAACTACACATGTGGCATTTATATATGACTTATGTTATAGAGTTTATGCATTAACATCACCTCCCCTCTACAGTTGGACTGAGTAGCGGATGTAAACCTCCCTCAACACGGCGGAGTGTAGCAGTAAACACAGCAAGACTGGGAAAAATGTGGAATATGACATGAAATTAAGGAAAAATGAATTTGACATTGTCCCGTACGAGCCACGAAAGAACAAGTGGTCCACGGACACTGAAATGTAGCCAGAAATCACGTATCCTGACATTTATATGTCTCTGATTTCAACACGGGGAAAATACAAAATGCAAAGCCTGAAAATTACAGACTAAATTACTGACTACTGCTGTGAACTGTTATCTGGTATGTTTCTCTCATTCAAAGGAGTCATTTGACATGTTTTACAGGTGTTAATTATGTTTTACATTGTCATAAACTGAGGCTTACAGTGCTTCTCCACACTGTTTCATGTTTAAGGTAGGAAAGTGAGACATAAACATATATAGACTGACTCAACAGTTATGTTAAAACTATTCAAATACTTTTCAATAAAGACTTTGCAGAATATCGCATTTATATGTCAGTCTTGCTTTACATAGGCTACAGTGTTCATCTAAGCATTACAGAACAGCTTTTTTTCCTTTTGAAAAAAGACAGCGAATCATCTGCTTCTCTTTTCTTTAGTTTTCAGTAGCCTGTAAAATGATAGCGCCAACTGCTTTTCAAACCTGTCGGTACAATCAATATCACCTCTTCCCCAATTTTTGATATTGTTCTTAAGTTTAGATGGTATTTAAGCCAACGCCGCCGCTCAGCTCCGTCTTTCAGCCACTTAGTGGGGGGTAACCGCAGCGACTCCGCTGCTGTGACGTCACATGCATAGCCTCTATTGTTGGCTATACTTGTCCATCCATCCATCCATTCATTATCTATACCCGCTATTTCCTGTGCAGGGTCACGGGGGTCTACTGGAGCCTATCCCAGCTCACTTCGGGCGAAAGGCCCCTGGACAGGTCGCCAGTCCATTGCAGGTTATACTTGTACATTGTCATTTATTTTGCTCTCTAATTACAACATCAAATGCTAGGTGGCACTGTCTGGGGGGTCTGGTGGCAAATGTAGCTTGAGGGTCCAGTAACGATGTTGCTGCTTAGGCCCCGGTGGTTGCTCATAAAGGTGCTCCGTATCAAATTGAGCTTCATGAATCTAAAGTCTGGGCAGCTGTGTATCCCAGTGGTTTAAGCAGGGGCCCCATGTACAGAGGCTGCAGTCCTCCTACAGCGGTCATAAGGTCAGCTCCCAGTTCATGACTGTTAGCTGTCCTCTCCCATTCACTTTGTAGCACTAAACTTCAAATGTAGCTGTAGCCTTCAAAGTCGAACACATGGAAGATCTTTGTATGATCACATCCATCTGCACAGCTATATAGTGAACCTAACGCAGACTGTCAGACTGTTGGAATTGTCAGTGGCAATGCAGAGATGACCTTGTGTGCCACCCTCCAAAAATCAAAAAGCACGTTGCTCTCAAGATAAAATACAGAATGGTCTAAAGTAGTTTCATATAAAAGGGAATGACCAAAAGAAAAAGAAGAATGATGAAGTGTCGTGGTCTGCGAGTCATAGCTTTTTTTGTTTGTTATTTGTATACTCTTGTAACATTATGGATTAATTTTGATGATCTGTGCAGAGTATTTACCAGGAATGACCCCCATGGCTGTCTGCATTTATATTATTATATACCTTTGTGAGGATGAAGTATTAAAGTAAAATGGGTTTGTTCATAACCAATAACTGTGAAGGTGAAAGCTTTACATAAAATAGCAAAAGGAAACAATGATCACTTTTAGCTTCAGGTTATATTACAAAGCCTGCTTATTAAACTTTGGGTGGAGATGTGTTCATTCAATAGTTTCAACTGTAGGTCTACAACAATAGAGGGTAACCGGTGTGTGTACAGTGAGTTGTATTATATCATATGTGTGTATTTGCATGAGAGAATCCCAACTGTGAGGGACACCTAACACCTGGCGAAGGAGTAAAACCAGTTTTGACCACTCCTGTAGTATGTTGTGTGAAAAGAAGAGGTAGGGGGGTTGGTAGCCCGAGGGGCTGTGGAAGATGGGATTGCTTTGTTGGTTAAACAGACATTGGCTTTGGAAGTATGTGTGTTTTCATGTGGACTGGATTAGCATGATGTTGAAAGTAAAAACAAATGTGCAACAAACCAACACAAGGAAAAAAATTCGAAAAAGTTTTCTTGCATTTCCACAGTTTAGAAAAAAGCTCTGAAAATGCAAGCAAAGGCTGTATCACTATGAACACTTGTTGCCTGCTACAAGGAGGAACAAAACTGATGCACTCATTTTGTGACGTGTACTTTGTGGCATCATTAGCTCAGCATCCAGAATCTGCTTTATGAGGGCATTTTTAGAAATATACCTGCGTGTGATATAAGTCATCAATGGATTTAAGTGTATAAACACGGGAAGTTCTGAAAGTAGCATGTTGCCTAATGAGAATTTCTGTCTTTAGCAACTTCCATCTCAAATAACACAGTGAACAGGACGTGTAGAGGCTTTTTAAAAGGATCTGAATCACTGTTATATCAACAGAACAGGGAGCAAGAGAGGTCAAATAATATAAAAGCCAGTGACTCCATTTTTTTCAAAGTATTTGAATGTTGGTTTTATTCCTTCATTTGAAGTTAAATGAGACAACCTGGAAAGTCTTACAATTTCTAGTATGTTTGAAGCTCTTTTCAATTGCTCTGTTTTGTCTTTTGACTTTACATTAGCAGGACTTGAATGCAGCAGTTCATTTATATATGCCTAGCCAGTGTGCCACTTACACTTCACTTTCACTTCAACATCAACCCGACTGCATCGAGCCAAACTGTTCACACTCATTCTCAAAGTGAAGTAAGTTGGATCTTGTAGCTGCAGCATGAATGCGTTGAAGCACGAGTCCTGAAAATGCCTTTTTCATGACCTCGTGCCTGGCCTCACAAAATGACTCCTCATGACCACAGGAAAGTATTCCAGTACTTAACAATGGCAACATTGGTCCATGAGAGATGGAGAGACCAGAATGTGCCATCCTGTAGTAAGTAAGTAAACCTCGTCTGGCATGAAACTGCTTGCAGAAGGTTTGCGTGTTTAATAGTTGTAAAGGTTAGGGTTAAGCGCTGGTTTTCCACTTGTCATTTACTTGCCAAGTCTTTACAGGGGAGTTGTTTGCCAACTCAACCACACAACCTGCATATGTCTTCTCAGCAAATATCAGCATCAAGAGGCTCCAGATCAATTCTGTGCTCTGAATCCAAGATGGCTTTGCCCTCCGTAAACAAGTGAAAGCTCTGTTTTACTGTTATATAACTTTATACATAGTTGTAAGGTCAAACCTCTTTGTGTAGACATTTTTTGATGGCTTTATATAAGTGCTGATTACAATTGCTTACATTAGTCATATATCTTAGTCAATGAAAATGTAGCGGGACACAGAATGCAGGCTTGATGGATCAGTCTGGTGCTTCACATTTATTTCTGCAGTATAACAAAAGAAATGCAGTCATAAGGCACAGTCACTACACAGCGTCTTGTTCATACTCGTGCACAGAGAATCTCATTTTTTTTCGTTCACAAAATATTTTGTCTCTAATATTCTCACTATTAATACTATGCCATCCTACATTTGTTTTACAGCAACTTTTGAAATATGCATACAAATATGCTGGGAGTCTGGAAGAAGTGGAAAAAATCTGCAGGGGAGTTTCAGCATCAATTGAGCAAAAAATATTGCAAAACTGTCTTTTTTTTGTGGAAAATGCGGTCTTATTTCTTTACAGAGAAACCCAATAGAAAAACTGATGTTTATTTGGTTGCTTCTCAGTTGCAGAAGATCTGTATCCCATATTTGGTAGCTAGCATCATGCAAAGTTAGAAAAAGGATGGAACAAGTTATGTAGAATGGTTTCCCGAAATGTTGTTGCATGCACATACCACCATCTTTACATATTTCATATTTATAATTTGTAATCACATTTTTAAAAAACTACAGTCATGTTTAATCAATATAGCACATCTACATTATTTCCATTTATGAGCATGACTTCAAATGAAGTCGAAAAAAACTCCCCTAACGACCACCAAAACTTAATGGACCCACATTGACCCTAATGTTAAAATGTCCAGCTTTGCAGCAGAAATAAACTTGTCTGGTGCAGAAAACTGTTTTGCTCTCCACAGCTAGATTTCCCATCCATGAGTGAATTTTTATCTACATCATCTGTTAAAACCACAAATGCAACGTTAGGGGCGTGTCTTTTTGAGTGGCAGCTGCATTGCAGTCCATGTTGTTAACAGCAGCTACTTAGTAAACTTGCCATTTGAGCTGTGAGCTAAAAAAACCCCAAAAATATAAGGACTCTTATTTGAAAGAAAATATATTTTGTTGTAATGTTTATTTTTTGTGCTAGCAGGCTGCTAAGACCCTCTGTAGATTTGTATTAGTGGTGACTGCCAACGAATGACAACTAATGACATCTGACATAGCCTTAAAAAGATGCTTCTGAAACCTATGGGAAACTTCACAGATCGTTCATCCAACTGTCTTCTATTTCATATTTATTTGGGTTGCACATATTTTTTCCCGTTCCTCTGTTGTGTCTGCTGCTGTTGTTGCTAAGCTACTGTGCTGTGTAGACGCATTGATACTTACATCATTTCATGGTGCATCCCTACTGGTTGGTCAGCTGTTGATTGGGATCACAGAGGCAGCAGCAGGCCGTCAAACTCTTGAGACAGTTCCTCCAAATTTCTGATACTGATATCTGTCACAGCCTGCCGTGGCTCGCAAGGCGGTTCTGTCATTCATCTTTGCTCCTGTCTTGTGAGATCCAAAGCCACCGTTTTTGAGCTACGATGGACAATTTTTCCCACCATTAAGAATTTTTCATTTGAGACAGCTGAAACTGTACAGTGTGGAGCCAGCTAAGGAGTGAAGGAGTGTTTATTTTTCTGTTTTAGTTTCTTTTATTGTTTTCCAACTACATTTTACAGAAAAGTAAAACCATTTGGTACTGGAAAAATTGTTTGTTTTATACCTATGGCAGCAACCAAGAAGGAAGAACTGTCTTTTCTGTGAAAGTGATCAATAGTTCAAACACCATATCAATAAACAAACTGGCACCTTGAAGTAAATGGGAGTGACATAAAAAGGAAAAGCACAACACTTGGGTCCTGAATCATGAATAAAAAGACTGAAGAAGGGATGGACAGTGAGAATGTAGAGAAAAATCATTGCTCAGTCACTTCCCTCCTTACTCAGCTCCTCTTCTCAGTATTCCTTCCAGCCCTCCTCTTCTAGATGTTTCATCCCCTTTCATCCCTTCAATTTCCTTTTGTCTCCCTCTCTGTCTGACCTTCTTTTCTCTCTTTCACTCTGTCAGCCATGCGAGGTGCAACACTTTTTCATCAAAACCCTCAAATGTCTTATGGTTTTTAAATTCTTTTCACCAGTTAGGGGTGCGTGGATCAATCCAAATATCAATAGTATCGATACCAATGTTAGTATTAGTACAGTATTAGTACTGGATCAATAACAGTGTGAGGAGATCAATATTTTTGTTGCAGTTTCTTTTCTATACATTCAGCAAATTAACCTTTCAACAAATCCAACAATATCCAGGTCACTGATTTATAAATGTTAATGAAAGATGCAATAATCTCCTGCATCAATTAATGTTTTTCAATCATTGGTAATTAGAGATGGAATTTTAGCAGACTGACTAAACTATTATCATATCATCAGCCAGTTGAAATAAATCTATGTTACTGATGGAACTTTAAAAGAATATATGGACTTATATATACAGCAAACATGAAATATGAATAGCCTACTGTAATAACCCTTTTGTACTAACTGTCAAAGGAACACTGGTATTTTTATTTAGGCTACATGCAGATAGGCTATACACTTTGTTTTGTTATTTCACCTAGGAAATAACAAAACAGATGCATAGAGAGCCATGAATATATTTAGCAGCACCACTGAAATGATTGTGAAGGACTTTCAACCTCTGTGGTTTAAAAGCTTAATAAAGACACTTAATCACTACTACATATAAAACAAAGTATTTCTATCAGTATCGTATTGGCAATCCTGGCCCTGCATTTACTTGGTACTGGATTGATGGGCTACCAAAATGTGCAGTCGCCCCCTTCACCAGTAAAGTCATACAGTCATAAACTCATATTTTGCTGGGACTAACCATAACTGACTTCAACCTGATAACTGCAACTACCTGAGACATTTCTTTCTATGTTCATTACGGGGACTCGTCTCCTGTCCTCAATAATGCGTTTGTGTCCAACTCAGGTCCCCACAACAAGAGTAACATGAGGCCACGCATTAAACACCCTCCAAAACCACACCCAGCTGCAGGTCTCGAGCCCTCCCACACGCGCTCACGCCAGCCAGTCCAGAGAGCGCGTGCATATTTGACTTTTCTTTTCTTCTCTTTCTTTTTTTTTATGTGCGTGAACTTCAAATTAGTATCGCAACGAATGTAATGCCTGGAAGCTGACTTTCTTGTCATATTTTCCACTTCTAGTCCTGTGATATTTGAATGTGTCTTCCCACACCTGAGACGCCACGCGGCTTCCAGAACTCTGGTGAGTGAGATTTAAGTTTTATTCCAGGTTTACTTCAGACTGGACTGGAATGCTGCGGGATTCAGAACTGGTCCACAAAAACGCGATTTTTTTTTTGGATATATATATGTATTCTTTACTGCTCTTGAAAGTTTATCACTAAATTAATTTTCTCGTTCTTAATAGGCTAATTGTGTCATGTATAAAATGGGTTTATTTTTGCCTGTGTCAGAAAGTCATCCCTCGCCGCCGTGGATATTTTTACGCGGGTTGTAACTCGGTCTCTTAGTTTAGGAGCTGGGAATGAGAGGGGCGTTGTCAGCCTCCAGCCTCTCTCTCTCTGTGTTTTCTTATGTGTAAGTAAATGTCCAGTTTGTTTGTTTGGGAGCGGTTAAAGCGTTTGGGCCGTTGTGAAGGAAGAAGAGGAGACGTGTTTATTTTCTGCAACGTACGCAGGAAATGTGCGCGTGCGTTATCTGGTCTAATGTCTCTGCAGAAATTTAAAACAGCAGCTACCTGCACTGTACTGAGTCTTTAAATGCAAGCCATGTCCTGGTTTTATACCTTAAAGAGAAAAATTGTGACATTTTAGTAGATTTTTCGTGTGTGTTTGTTATAGTATGTATAAGCACTGAAAGATGCGTTTGTTAGTCTATACTATAGCTTTTAAATACGTTACACCTATGTGCATTCATTAATATTACCTATAATAGTCCCTGTCTTTTATTTTTGATGTGTCAATCACTTTTGCAGTTGCTCTTTGTTGGGATTGCCCTCTTCTGGTTAAAACCAGCATTGTCAGATTGAAAGCTTGTTGTTTTTTTTGTTTGTTTTTTTAAATCAAATTAAATTAATTAATTAATTAATTATGATTATTATTGTTGTTATTTTTAATTGGTTAGTAATTGTAATAATATCTAATGGAATCAATTTAAAAACCAACATTTGACTAAAAGTAGTCCACCTTAGGCAGCTATAACAGCCTGAATATACTCATGAGATTCTTTCTTGAATGGAAATAAAATATTCTTCTGCTCTTGATATTCTTCAATTCTTAGAAGTTGCTTTGTTTTGTTCCCTGAAAAAGTCATTTTTCAGTTTTGGATAACTGTACCTTTTTTTTTTTGTTAACCTCTGGAAGTTCATGGGTTATCTTTCCTACTTTAAACTACTCATTGGAGTTTAACATTTTTGAAATTGATAAAATACAATAAAACAAAGTTTTGACTGGTACACATATGATTTAAGAAATTGACGTGACAAAATTTGGCCTCTCTTGAATCAGTATGACAGATTTGGAAACAAAACAAAAGCATATTTACTCCTTCTAAGTCACATGATCCTAGGGTCCATAGGTTGGCTAATGTTAATTTTTTTTTAAGCCATTAAGTGTCATTTATTTATTATCCTTTATTAAACCAGATATGTCCCATTGAGATCAAAGATCTCTTTTGCAAGGGAGACCTGGGTCTCTAGGAACATCCGTGCTGTGACACAACAGTGCTCACTACCAAACCAGTGTGCCACCATGCTGGTTTCTGTTTGTGTGCGTAACTGCCACTTTCGGAAAAATGTAACCTTTTGAGGTAGGCCAACAAAAAAAAAAAAAAAAAGCAGGTGAGAAAGAGGAAACCGCTTGTGCATGTAAGGGAAACCCCCCTTCTTCATTCTTTTACCAAGTGTGACATCTTGAGAATTTCTAACAACGTTTGGGTGTTTGGTGTACAACACCTTCACAAGGATGCGAGACAAGAAAACAGAGCGGACACACATTTATCGGTGCATATTTTGCTCCATTTGCTCTAAAGGAATAACAATGTTGAATTGGGGAGGTACAGAAAAAAGTGAAATTCTGAGTCCTTGAACAGACAGTGAAATCAGACGCTACGTTGTTACAGTTTGGTTGGCCCAGTTTGGTGGCTCAGGTAGAAAAGTAGGCAGCAGCGGTTGTTGGGCTACAACCAGAAGCTTCCAGGTTAGTGGTGAATGGTGTGGGGGTGAAGGCGGCTCCCCATGAGCAGGTGATGAGCTTAGCCTTTGGCTGCCCTTGACCACAGGCTAGCTGGTCGTTGGCTTCTCCCCTGAATCGTTCGAGAACCCAGAGCAGGTGGCAACAGTCTGTTGAAATAACAGCACAAACTTGGCTAAAATTTATCCTCCATACAGTTCTCATGGATATGAAATCTAGCTGCCAAGACCAAAACCATTTTGTTTTGGTAATTTTTCCTGTAAAGTTTGATATTTTATCAAGGTGTGCGAATGTAGATTGACTTACTTTTGGAGCCAACCTCTAGTGGTCATTCAAGGAATTGCACTTCTGCATTCATGTCAGAGAGGAAAACTGGATGTCGGTTCATGCGAATAGCCATGTCACGTTCTGAGTTTGGGATGGGTGAGAGATTTCCGACTGAGTCGGAAATTCTGACTTCACAGGGTATTTCAGATGAAAATTCCAAGTTGGAAATTCTGACTTCTGTGTGCAAATAGGAACACACTATAATAGTCCTTTATTTTTTTTTTTAAAAAGAAAAAAGTTTCATGCTTATCTGAGACAAAATGAAATGTTGTTTATGTCTTCCAAGTTATGCTTCTTGGAAGGAGTAAATCGATACGACTTTGAAGAAGCTGTGGGATGTGGTTAGCTGCTGTTGTGGTTTGTTCTTGAAGAATTTCTACATATATGCTAAATGCGTTGGTTTAAATACTAAATATCAAAATTGGGGAATTTTGTGTATTTTCTAAGGTGAGAGGAGATTTTTCTGATTCAAATTTGTGTAGTGAACACTGCTTTAGTCTAACAGTGAATAGTCTTTGCAAATCAACATGAAATTTTACTGTCATTTGTATCTTTGCCAGAAAGTTACAAAAATACCCAAGTCTTCCTTAAGTTAATTTGCATCTTACTTAAAGCATGCTGTTCATAAACAGGTGCAATATGCATCTTGGTATTGATGCTTCACATAAAGGTAATCCATGAGGGGTGTTTAAACATTAAAATTCTAGAATAAACAAGAATAAATTCTAATGCCACCACACAACACATAGAAAAAGTAACCTATATATAAATATGAGAAAAAACAAAGCAATAAATACATCAATGTATGGCAGTTCAATGTTATAACTTTATGATGGAGTAAATTCTTATGCTGTCAAGAGTTCTTAAGGGTCCAGGGAGTTTTTCAAAACTTAGTATCTTATGAGGAAGTTTGTTCAAAGGAATAGTTGTCGAATAGACTGATTTGTTTATCTGTATTATTACTTGGTCTTCTGTTTTGTGATGCAGTGTTAATTTGAAAGTATTTCCCAGTGGAGAGATGTGATTGTTTTGAAATATTGTCAGTGAGCAAGTAATGAAGGCACTGGGAGGAACGATAAACAGGTGGGGATGGAGACGCCAGAGGAGAGTGTCTTTACCAGTCGCTGGCCACTCTCATGTGGAAGTCATTACTCAGCACTGTCACATTAGGAATGTATGCAGAAAGACACACACATAAAAGTCATGCTAGTGTCCAACATGAAAGAATTCCTTTGTCAGAGGGAAGTCTTTAAAAACAGCAGGAGTGGAGTTCTGTGCATTTTTAAAGGTTGTCTTGCAATCATGCAGTTCTTAAAGTCTGCTTTCCTCTTTGTTGGTACTGAACCCAACAAAACTAAAATATTTCAAAACCAGGAGGCCAAGGTTCATTTACTATGCAGATGCATGAATTTACTGGCGTCTGTTGTACAAGATAAATTTTGGAATGTGGTCGTGTCCAGCACATGAATGCAATTAAAGTCATTGCTTTGCATTAAGAGCAGCATGGTCCAGTATGTCCTTAACCAGTTATATAGGGACGTCTGGATGAATAACTTAATGTTTGTATTTTCCTCTATACAGCAAATACGTATTAAATTTTTGCATCTGAACATGCAACTTGATTAGTAATTGCGTAATACTAGCAGTGAGCACACTAAGAAAGTACATCAAAGTTGACAAATAATAGATTCAAAAAGATGGATAACGTTTGACAAAGTACAGCTGAAACTGAAATGCAGTTTACACTTATGATCTGGAACAAGAATAACTTCTTCAAACTGATAAGGCAGTGACATCCAGTGTTTTAAGCAAACATTAGGTAACATTTATATTAATGACCCACTCAGACATATCCACAGTAGGTAAGTTTCCATTAGAGGGGGTCCTGGTTGGAACTTGGTAGGCTGTAATAGAACATTGCTGGCCTCATCCTTGGTCCTTTCAGCCATTACGTCTCCATTACAGTGATTGACCCGGTGGGATCCACTGACTTAAACTACCACTCCGTAACCACTTGGCGGTAATAGTGCAGTTTTTTTTTTTGTTGTTTGCCAAGTAGAACACAAAAAACATAAAAGCAGAAGAATCCACAAAGAAGGAAAAAAGAAGACTTACAATTTGGAAAAACCTTCAGTGTTGAAGGAGCAGGTTTCTGCATTTTTGTTCACTATTTGCACACACTTTGATGTTGGGTGGTCATGAATTAGGAGGCGACTTAAACAATTTGTATAGCTCAATACAGTCCAGTAAATACAATCCAACTCATTTCACATGACTCCATATTGGTTTTCTGCCCACAGCATATCTAATCAGCTTAAAGTCGACACCCTGATTGTCTGCACTGATACAGTGTGGTATTTAGCACTTTATTTCTACAGTCACACACAATGAACATGTGGTAGAGATATGAGAGTTTCTTGCCCTAGGATTAGGGTTGGATTTCGGATCACAGGCTTTGGAAAAGGCCTACTCTTCCCATGCTTGCTACAATTTGTCACATTTCTATGATAGCTTCTATTAGCATATTATTTAGCAGTACCACTCATAGTCCACTCACTCCATGTAGAGCTCAAAACAAATGTTTTAACACTAGCATGCCATAAAATCAAAAACTAATATGGCATAGTAAGAAATAGTTTAGATGCAGAAACAGCATGGATTATTAATATAACGGAGGATGTGCGAATTTGAGTAGCACATAAGATTACTAATGACCCTGACCAATTGAAGCAATACACAATACACATACAAGTACAT
>JBAMYA010005440.1:0-18080 GCA_037176975.1 Arrhamphus sclerolepis | reverse complement strand
TCAAATGGTCAGATGAGGTGCACTAATAAGCTTTCAGCATCTAGATGTGTTTAGTGTGTAGATGATCTTAGCTCCTTGGTGGTTAACGTTAGCATTAGCATACTTAGCTCCACCAAGGAGCTAAGTATGCCCTCAATATCAAATCAAGGATGAATAACAAGATGCCTCTGCTAAAACAGAAGGAAGACTTTAACGTCTTGCCCCTGGCTGGTGTGAATCTATGTGAAATATGCACAGATGTGAACTCCACTCCAAGTACTACATACAGCACTAGATACAGGGGAAATGGCTATTTTTTTTTTCTTTTAACTTTTTGATTTCTAAAAAAAATCCCTACAATATTATCATTTGACAATATAATTTGTCATTGACTGTAGTAACAGCTGAAATTGGTGGTCAGTTTCTTTAGTACAAAATGAAGGCAACAGTTTTAGGTGGCAGATGTATCTGATTGACTGGATACCCAGCTGCTCATAAACCAAACATATGTGATATCAGGGGTATCCTCCGGGTATTCTTATGACTGTGGTAACTTCCCCTCACTCACTGCAACTGTTACCCAACTGTTAATGCAAGTTTGTCATTCGTCCACAGGCCTGAAGGCTGCACTCATACTGAGAATATATATCATATGTATGAATCAGTTAAACCATGTTAAGCGATGATACTGGTTGGACTACCACATTTGAACAAGAATTTGACTCCAGTTGTGTGCTCGTTTTTGCAGGGTTTGTATTCGCATTTCATGACTAACTGTAAACATGGATTCATATGAAGCGCACACGTTCATCCATTCATCCATAACTGCATGAATTCCCAGTCATCATCACAGGGGATAAAGACAAAGGCAACAAACAACAATACGTGCGCACCGTCACTCTTACAATTTGAAATCACCTGTAAGTCTAACATGTGGGAGAAAGCCAGAGTAGACTGAGAAAAACCACAAATACACAGAAAAAATGGAAACTCAACACAGAGAGCCTCCAGCTGAGATTCAAACCATCAAACCTGTTGCTGTTAGGTGATATCCCTCTCTCAATCCACAACACCCTGTGAATTCCTGAATCCAAAGCCAGGATGGTAGCTACAACTGGAAACACTGATAGACAATCAATATCAGTGTCCTCCTTTTAATGGAAAAATAGTTTTGATAATCAATTACATGATGGCAGATTAGTATTCTTAAACACTAATGTTTCGTCATATTCTCTGGCCTTCCTTACTCCTCAAAGTTGTAGAAAGTTGTACCTAATGATGATGTAACCAACAAGCATTTTAAATAGTAGTGTTCTAAAAATATCGTTATCAAATGCTATAATAACTTTAATTGCTGTAAGAATTAGTATTAAATGTAAGGAAAGTGACCCCAAAAAACATGATTTTATTTTTTTTATTTAATATTGTCTATATTGAAATAAAATTTAAAATTATTTTTAAAACATGAGATGAGAGTTGCTGTTTTCTTTTTCCTTTTATTTACATGTTAGTTTACTGTTCCAGCTTTCTGCTATTAATTTATCTGTACTGGCACCTTTCGTAAAGGTATTATTGTTTGGCATCTTATCGCTGGTTGGGCTTGACCTGTTTCAGTGGCCTCTTTGTTTCAAGGAAAAAGGGCTAGTCTTGTTAAGGGCTCATTAAACAGCTCAGTAATCTACTTAGTCTTCATGCTCTGTGCATGTGTGCAGGTGAGTGTGACACTGGGAGTGTCTTGAGCTGGACAGAGGTACGCACCATTTTCTACCACTCATAAGGTGAGCTGGACTGTTGTCAGCGCTGGTTTTGTAAATGGTAAAAAGTAAAACAAAACAAAATAACAACTATGGCATTCAATTAGTTTTTCTCCTGAAATCTTACACAGTAAGTACAAATACTAAGGGACTCCTCGTGGAGTCACAATATACCATATCAACATAACCGTGCACTCAAGCAGGAGCATTGAGGCATTTATTGACAGTTTGTGTGTTTGATGCGCCTTTGTCATACCAACAGTCCATCTATAAGATTTCATTGGCTAGCACTAGACCATGTAGCTGCAGTTTGATTGGCCATACTTGCATCAATGCCTGAAATGTTAATCCAAAGCTTTCACTACAACACAGTTGAATGTGGCTATGCTTAACGTTGCCCCATTTAAAGTCAATGGACAGCAGTCCTGTTGACACTACCAATGCATAAGTCTGAGCTAGGCATTGCACTCTATGTCAAAGTACCAAATGCTTGTATAAGACATAGCAACAGTTGATGAAAGCAGCTGAAAATATACTTTTTTTGCATGTTTGAGCTTTTTATAACAGTTAGTGTCACAATCATAAACTCTGCAAGACACTTTGTATGTCTGTATGTTAATATCACTGCAGAAATTAAGAAAATTGATGCATAAAGGTTACTAATTATAACCTATGTCGATTGCCATCCAAAAATGTTCCAGAATAGCACCAGGGTGCTCATTCAGACATGACACCAACATGTTCAGCTGCCACCAGATTAATCGAAACAAGATAATTTACTGAAAAAAGGGTTTTATGAATTAAAGTTATTCATGAATGCTTTAGAAATCTCCAAAATGCCACAAAACTAACAACAAGGACCCCTGAAAGCTTGCCCCCACCACACAATAAATCCCAATTTAACCCCTGTTGTGTGTGTCTAACTCTCCAGTGAGACTCTGCTGCCTAGCACCCACTCTGCTCAGCAGGGATTAGGCACACAGAGACGCATACTCACTCACATGCTCACAAACATACAACACAAACCAAACACAAACACCTTCTATTCTGAGTTTCCGTGGCAGGTTGTAGCAATAGGCACAGCAGGAGAGCAGGGACTGGTTTTAAAAAGTACAATTTAGAGAGAAACTGTGGAGTAACCTCTCTACAAAGGCGATCTGATCGACCCTCATGAATGTGGTAAGTGCTTCTGGTCATTGTGTAATAATAACTGTAGTCCTCTGAATAAGGTTGTGCACATAAGCCTTTTATTTTTCTGTGTTTGTATTTCATGTGAATATATCCATCGGCCTCTTTATCAAAGCTCTTTGCAAACACTTCTGCAATCAATCATTTGTTCTTGTACATGTGGCTCCTTGTTCAGCAACAGTTTAATTTGAAATATTCAGAAACACACTTGAGCTCAGCTGGATTTTACTCACATCCCTATTGCATGACAGCTTTCCATTCTTTGGTCCACAATACACTAAAACTTAAGGCTGCATTGATTGCCCATTGTGCAGCTAGTCTCAGCATGCATGAAAATAGACCTCAGGCTTAGCAGTCCACCTGACGCTGTGCCTCAGTGACTGTTCACGTGTATTTAAATTTGGACCTGTGATCATGTGATGTTGTGAAATCAAGGTGGTTTCCAGACATCTATATTCTATAGCTGTTTTGTTTAATGTTATGTTTAAGTACAGCCAATGAAAATTAGAATTAAGGATCAATTTTACTTCAATATTTAAGAAAACTTATATTTAAAATTATATGTAAAATTATATATTTTTCCTCCTTGGATATAAGTGAGGAGAGTAAATACAATTCTTAAGCCTGATTTATGCTTCTGTCAAAGATACACCACAGCTATGGCATAGGTGTGAACTTTATAGCCATGGTATGCTATGGCATAACCTGATATCCACCTCTCTCCAAATGTTATGCGTTGTCGATGTGGGCTGCGATAAATGTGATGAATAGATTAGTTATTCATTTTCAGAGTTCCTACTGCTACTTCTTCTTTGTTGTTTTCAAGTATGTTAGCTGACAGCTTGCTGCCATGTCTGAAAACAAGGACTGTTGCTTAACATTTATGCGCCAACTCACGTAAAATATACTTTATTTTCTCTTTTGCTATGTCTGAGATACATATTGCAAGTAAAGAAAAGGAAACTCGACACTACATAAAAAAAACCCTCACTGTTCGTGAGGACTTCGTGATACTGTCTCGTTAAACCGGGTTGCTCTTTTCCTTTTGCTATTTACCTCACTGGCTACTTTTCCATAGAACATAGCTACTAGCAATTAGCTCAGTCAAACAACAAATACCCATTGTCCTGGATATTTTGTGGGCAGCAGTCTATTATTGTTGGCAATCACAACCAGAAGCATCAGACACTCCCTCTGTCGTACATTACCACAATGTATACGTGTGAATCCAGCACAGGGGAAGTGCTAGCTTAGCTGCAAAGCTGCTACGTAGAGGCATAAATCAGACTGACATGGCAAGTTGAGGATTTGACAAAGAAGATGACTCCCTGTAGAGAATCATCCACTGAAAATAGTCCTGCCCTCTCAAATGAACTATGGAAAAAAGCTTGTTTGGTGGTGACTGTCCAGTTCAGTTCATGGAGTTGATGCTACACATAGCAGAGTGTGATGTTAAATTTCCCGACATTGGACTTGTCAGATGTGAACACAGTGACATCAGTGAAAGAGAAGATCGTCTTCTCATTCTCTTTGTCTGGTAAAAGTGGCAGCTTGCAAGGCATCAGCCCAAAAAAAATATGGTGCATAAAATGATGACACATTTACTACTATTTATATGGGAGACAATATAATTTTCATATTGCAGTGCAGACCATAAAGACACAGGAAGTGCTGGTGCTTTTTAAGGTCATAATCATGTATCCTATATATTTATTTATTTATATTTTTAATGCAGCATGTTTTTCACCAAGAAGCTGATATGCAGTGATTGTATTTGATAGATATTAGAATTTATTGTTTCTGCTTGGAGGAGGCACAGGGTTGCATTTTGTTTTCTGATTCTGCTGTACAGGATATGCATCAACTAATTCTGAAGTGCTGTCTTGAGAATTTAGAAATTCTTTTTTTTTAATTTCATGAATTTAAAACAGTGCTTAATTTTAAATTTTGTTCATGCTGGAAATGTGTTACTATATATGAATACTGTGGTGTAACACAATGTGATGCTGAAACATTCTGTAAACCTCTCAAAACATGTGAGAGAGACCTCTGAAGACAAAGCTGAAGCCATGCCTCTTGCACAGTAGGAGTAGCAGCTCTAAAAAGGCAGCTTTTGAGCTCAGCACTGAAAAAACACATTGGTTGAAATTTTGAATGCCCAAACAAGCAATCTATGCATAAAATGAGGGTTCATAGACTTTGGATAGAATGGAAATTGTGTTCACAGCAAGTCTAAAAGTCAAGTCATTACACAGCTTGTAAAAGCTGGATTCACTGAAATAGAAGTGCTTTGGTTAAATCAGAAATGTGAGACACTAAGCAGCACTGACTCAGGTGGTGGAGCGTGTTGTCTAATAGTTGCTTGGTCCTTCCATGCTCTGAAGTGTCTTTTGGGTGAGACACAGCACCTAAAATTGATGCTGATGGCAGGCTGGAATCTTGCATGGCAGCTGTGTTGTCACTGGTTTGTGCATGTTTGAACGAATGAATAAGAAACTGATCATTTATCTGGACAAATACACCTCCATAAGAGAATGAATCTAAGTTCCAAAGGGCACATATATTTTTTTTTACTAACTGCAAATGCAAAACACAATATACCTTACTGCACTGTCAATCCACGATGAGTACAGTGTTTGGATTGGGGATGACTGCTGTCGATGTTCAGCACAGAGGGATGATTGCTGGGGCTAAGTGGATTAGTGAAAGGCGCTTTCTCAAGCTTCCTTAGCTTCACTGGAGGAATTGCTAATACATTTTCTTCTCTCTACTTTTCCATTTCAGAAAAGTATTTCGGTGATTAGAATCATGGTAAATTGTGATCCTCTGCAGGTCCACTTTATTTAAAATAATCCCTTGTCTCATCTCTGAAATCAGTTCAGTGAACCTTTCTGCTCAGAATACTTTAGTAACATGGGCAAATGTGGTATAAATGAAGAGGATATTTATTTGTTTGTTTGTTTTAATTAATGCTTCAGAAAGCCTGTGGTTTACCTCGTTCACATCAGGTTGCTGATATTGTCTCTGTGATCTATAGCCGAACAGGGACATCCTCTTCACTGCTGCTTAAGCAAACTTTAAAGCACACCAAAGCACAGCTGCATATGAAATCTGACACCGCAGAGGAAAGTCAAAGCTCAGATATCCTCTGATGTGCTCATACACACTTTATATTTATCCACAATATCTCCACACTATTTCAATACATTTTTAATAAATAAAAAACAGTTGTTTAATGTCCTCAGATTACTCATACGTTATTTCTTATTTATTATGTAACCCACCCCCCCATAATTTTGGCAATGGATAAGAATCTGATCCATTGAAAGATATGTTCTATCATTGTCAAAAAGGTTATACCTGAGAAATCACACATTTCAGAAGTCCGCGCTCTGTAGCCAATAATTTACTTTCTGCTGTGACTTTTGTCATTAATGTTCCACTTCAGTGAAAAATGTGTCAGAGAGAAAAACAATAGGGGACCTTTTTCATCTCTGCCTCACTTTGTCTGACTGTGTTTGTTTCACTGTAACTCATCAATACCTTGATTTCTCTGATGCTTTTCTCCTGATTATTTGTATCCATATCTTCCTGTCTCTGTCAAATATACACAACTGGGGGGGGAGGGAGAATGAGCTATTAAATTATTCAGAGTTTTAGGAGAAAGTGTCACAATCACATATGAACCTCTATCCACGACTGTTTGTTTGGAGACTTTAGAAACAGCAACAATTTTCTGTCCATTCTCCCAGTGTAAGTATATCTTTGATGGCTATTATTCTCGGACCTCTTGAGCATTTATACTGTTTATGTGTGTCCCTGTGTGTCATTGAAAAGTTAGTTCTTTTACATGCACAGTTAATTTGAGGTACGTTTATAGCCATGAGGCCATTTAATCAGACTGCTGTCCTTGTTCCGGTATAAACTCGCAAGAAGGGAATCAATGTATTGACTGAAGTACCACCGCGATTCCAAAAACGTTGGGCAGCTGTATTAAAAGGAAATAAACAGTTGCTCTTCTGTGTCCATGTTACTTCATTAACATTTGCCTAATAAATTATAATTGTTGAATAATTCAGCATTATGACCATTATGTAGTCCATATATGCTTTAATTATAAAGGCGATGGACTTTATGGCCAATATTTGTTTGACTTTCAGACGTTTGATCAATGGGCCATCTATATTTCTTTTTTCAATGTTAATGCAGTTGTTCAGATGAACAGAAACCGCTGATGTTGCAAAGGTTATTTCAATGAAGTCAGTGAGGAAAATAGACTGAGGCACATAAACGCTGCTTCCTGCCATGTGCATTTCTTTCACAGTGGTGTGCCAGTTTTTTGAATGAGGTTTTGGATGACTTTCCAGTGATAGTATATGTTCTTTTATTATTCATTTATTTATTATTTTTGAAAGCAGCATGTTTTTAAATTCAGTTGTACAGATGCAGAAAATCTCAATTAAGGCATTATTTGCTGTGTCATTCAAGCTATACATCTTGCTATACCTGTATTAAATGACCTTAATAGGCATATTAAGGTATATTTTTCAAAAGAAAGTATATTTACAAGTCCAAGTATCTGAAGTACTTTACAAGGTGGAATTTCTTTTATTTCTTTTTGGTTGCAAGCAACAGCAAGGCACAGAGGAACCCATATCACCATTTAGCATTTGATGGTGTAATTATATGCCAATGCAAACACAACAACATACAAGTATAAATGCCAGCGACGGCATAGTTGGCATTTTCACAAACTCTGTGTATGACGCAGAAGCACAAATCAGGATTTTATTACTTATATTCTAACCGAACGTCTTCATGCTGGTGTAATTCTGGCTCCCACATGCATTATCTAAGATTGTCTTCTTTTTTCCTTCAAAATTTATTTTATTTATTTTTTGTCAAAATTAACAGAAGGTTCAGAGTTTCCACTGCTTTTTCTGTTTCCAGCCTATATAGAGACAGATTTTATTTGTATGAACTTAAACTCTCCATCACAGCAAGATTTAATCCTGAAATGACTGAACTGAAATCTTTCCGGACACTAGCTAAGCCTAAAAATCCTGTTTGTAAAGATAAAGAAATATTGACAAAGGGTAGACCTGGTGGAGTCCAACAATGACGTGAAATTAGCTTGACTTACTGTCAACAATGTGAACCAAGTTGTCACAGTATAAGAACTGATTGGCCCATCACAGAGCTCCATATCTCATATTTCCAAAATACTTACCTCATTAACCCAAAAAGGACACTGTTGTTGTTAGTCCTTTCAATCCAGAAAACATGTTTACTAGCTGAGCAGACTCCCTTCCAGTATACCAGGAAGGGTACAGTAAGGGCAAAAACAATAATCCTCTTCCTAAATATTAGAGCTTACTATTTTGTGGACTCTTCTTCCCAACACTCAAGAGAAGTCTCGTCTTTCTGAAGATGGAAAACACAATCTGGCCTGATGAAGGGAAACCACAATCCCACTCTGACTTCAACTTCCACGCGATTTAGCGGAAGCCTGTCAACAAAAACAGCCTAAAGCCATGGAAAAGTTGGCATAAATCAACAGCAAGGCTCGTTTAATTACCTGAATCTTATTCACCTTTGTGATCAGTGTTTAATGCTTTGAAATTTCAATCAGAGTTAGATTTTTATGAAGACTATGATAAAGCTCTTGAACTATACCAAACTGAAAGGAAAAAAAAAAATTTTTTTCTAAAATTTTCTGCGCATTTAAAGGGAACATATTATACCCTTTTTTCAACAAGTTAGAGTAGGTCTATGGGCTGTACATAACATGTTCATGAAGTTCTTCGCACAACATCACTCTCACATAAAGAGATCTCACCAGCTCCATTCTGACTAGTTTCAGTCCCTTTCAGAATGAGCCGTTTAAGGGCTCTGTCACTTTAATGCAAATAAGCTGTTGCTGGCAACGCCCCCATCTATGTCTATTCCATGACCTGAGCACTGTGGGTAATGTAGTTTTTCCATGCAGTCATAAAAAAAGTGATGCGATCTCATCACACCGGCATGACCAGCGACCTCAACAAATTAGCTGTCGAAGACGCTCACTATCAGTGATATTGTGGTCAGGACCTCCTCAGCTGCAGAGCGGCCGGAGCATTTTTGTGTTTTCCCATTTAGCACAGACTAAATGTAGACCTGCATCTGCTTGCAGTGGTTTTCTCCATCACAAATCGCAAATGCATCGCAAATGCAGTACACAGCTAATTGAGTAATTTTATAGCTCAATCATTTCTGAAAGTTATGCTTGTTGAAATGTTGTAGTCTCACTTTATAATGTTATAACATTCTGGAGCGGCCGGTGATTATTTCAGAGTACTTACAATCTCCCTCATCTGCTGACTTGCCACGGACAGTAGGTACTGATCCCTTCATCAGAAGAAGTCTGCTGGCTAATCCTGTTGTGTACTGCTGAGCTTCTCAAAGCAGTCTGAGTTGAGATGGTTTGCATCATCAACATCAAGATTTTTGCTGGAACATCGAAAATGAAATGGAGCCACACAGTTCTTCTGTTTTCTTTGGCTGGAAGAAGGTGTAAGAACTTGTTTTGTTCTTTGCAGCCAACAACACAGCACTTCATGTGTGACTTGCCCGTGCTTATAGCCATGGTGTTGGTGCTCGTAAAAACAGCTAACCAAAATTGGCAGATCTTCTACTAATCCATTGGGTAGGGGCTCTGGGAGGGGTTGATAGGTGAGGGGTGGTGCCAGGGCGGGCTTTCCCTAAACTGATGTCACAATAGGGGAGATATCCAAATGGCTCATGAATCCTCACACCAACATTGATCCACTGACTCACAGAAAATGGATGGATGGTTTGTTTTCATGCTTGGAGTGTTTATAGGAGCAGGAGAGACCCAAATGGAAATACAAAATGACACTAAAAGTTATTTTTTAATAATAGGGCCCCTTTAAGAAAAATCACATTATCTCCAGCTCCCCTGCTTCTTCCTACTGCACCCTTCCAATTGCTTTTTATCATGAAGAAGTATCTTTAGTATGCAGCTAGAAAGACAGGCTTTAGTTTCATCACTACCAGTACTGCAATGTGAGACACTCGTTCTGTTTAAACATGCCCCAAGTGAATGCGAAAACTGCTTAAATTTTGATTCTGTGACTCTGTAGTGTCACATGCTGACTTTTATATTCGCCTGAGGTTAATTGTGTTGGATATTTATTAAAAACAAATCTATCCTATTGCAAAATTTTGACAACACAATGGCCTACATCTGTCATTATCTGTTGACTTCATGCAGCTGCTGGTGAAAAACTGGAATGCAGATAGTGGTAAATAGGATATCAAATACTAAAATATGTATTAATCATCTAAATTCTTTAGATGGATACCACATAGATGTTCTGGATTCTGTTGCAAAATCCTTTTTTTCCTTTTTTCTTTTTTACAAAATTTATTTATTTTCCCTAAATCATGATTATTAACTAATCACAAATATCACATTATTTGAATTAGTTTCACTTGTGACTGATAGCTTTTCCATTTCATAGGAGGGAAATTCTGGGAGTGCAGACAAGACAAATGTTTACAGAGCTTCATAAAAGAGTGGAATAGTTTCATCTGTCATAGTCACTATTTTATTTGTCAAAGTTTTTTCTGAAAGACTTAAACTTTCTGAAATCTTAACTTCATGTTTTGGATATATGTTCCCGTGTACATTCTATGTTCAACTGACCAATTTAGGAAAGAAAAAAAAAAGGGTTAAGGTTAGGGTTAGTTAATTAACAAGAAACATAAAAATTAGATTAAAAAAATAATCAGTCTGTTGGACATTAAAAGAGAAAGAGAGAGGAGAAATCAGAGAAAAAGCAGTGGATCTAAGATTTGGGGGTAAATTATCTTGATTGAGTGATAGCGCCAGGTAATGATGGTAAATAACATACTAATGCCACCACTCCATCTGTGATGACATGTGGACTACTGCCAACACATGACAATAATTCTACAACAATGAAAATGACAAACTTGACCCATGCACACATAATTATGTTTTTCAGTATTTCAAAATCACACAGTATCCAACAATAGCTGCCTTTTTTTTCACTGAAATATTGCACACTGGGTAGTATGCCCCTTTGGTCAAAGTAATTTGTCTAAATCCAGCAATTTTGAGAAAACCATTCAAAGCTTTTTGTTACTGCTATTTCTTTACACTAAGTTGCAAAACTGATGTAGAAAAGTGCACACAGTATAAGAAAATCTTATTAAAATACATCTAAGCTTCTCCTGTAACATATTAAGCTCAGCTTAGACGCTAAACTTCTTGGAGTTATAGCCTTAAAATCCCATCTGAATGGAAGCAGAGTATTCTGGGAATGTTGAAGGAAAAAGAAAGTGCATTCAGAGGTGAAATGGTCCTTCATGGGGCCATGCATCATATGTTCAACTACAAATATCAGGAGGTGCATGTGGACTTTTGCATGTGTGTTTACGTTGTGCATATGTCACTGTTTGAATAACTGTGCCTCAGGCGGTTTCACCAGTGTGGGTTCATGCAGGATGCTGTCAGGACATGGACAAGTTTCCACCAATGCAGAACGGTTTGACAGCTGACATTCGCCTGAGAAAGACAGGAATTAACAGCATATCACCTCTAAGCATGCTAATGAGGCCACCATTGAGTGAGTGTGTGTGTGTGTGTGTGTGTGCGCATGTCCCTTCATGTGTTCCTATATAGTCCTGTATGTGGTTCAGTTAAGAAAAAAAAAATGAAATAACTGGACCGGAGCCCCATAGCAAATACTAATTCAACAACATTTTTTCAGTTCTGACTTTTTACATTTGTTGGTGCATTTGCAGCTGGAAGTTTCGAAACAGTTTAGAAAAAGATGCAAACCTTGTTTCTTGATGTCTAGCAGCTGAGGAAAGTCTTCCTCTTTTAGGTCACTTCCTGATTTTATTTATTTCTATTCTTTGTGCAATGTCAGCATAATAATAGAAAGTGTATGACTTTGTTCAAAGTCAGTTTAAATATGCTGACCTTGCACTAAATGATTTTATAATGGTCACAAAGAAATTTTCACAGTTTGGGAGGAAATCACAAACAATCTTTCCTAAGTTATAGCACACTTGCACCTATGATCATGTAAGATATCGTTATTGTGGCATTTTGACATCACCTTACATTCAAGAAAATATCAAGTTGTTACTCTTGTCTTGTTGTTCAGTGGAACAGTTTGTGCAAATAGGAGTGTTGCTGTGTTTTGAGTCACAAAGAAATCTGGCTGTAATTGCATAAATAGTGACCTTATGAGAGCAGCAGCCTTTAATCTGCAACTTGAATTGTTGGCTTTACAGTCTTTAGATCTGAAAGGGTGTCATATGTAATTTAAAAACAAAACAAAATGAAACAAAACAAAAAAACAACTGTTTTTGAACAGCCATAATGTATGGTCTTCATTAGTTAACTATGGTGTTGAAGAGTTTGGAGAATTCCATTTGACAATGTTTTAGCATTAGACGTTTTGATAGGCTTAACTGTCATTGTTTGCATATATTAGAGGGACATTTGTGGATGTATTTTGAGCCACACTTTCAGTTACAAGGGCCTCATTTCATGACACTGTAGCAAAAGCAAAATAGGAATATAAAATGCATGCTTTCTTAGGCCAAAGTTACTTGTGTTTCCCTGTACTGTATTTTATTATTGTATATCTAGATAAAGGTCTGGAACCACTTTGCATTTTTAGATATGTTTTTTTTCCCCTCTTCCATTTTTACAATGAAATATAAGTACAGTATGAATATTACACAAATAAGAAGGGTATCAGACAGGACTGCCTAAAAACACATTGTATTTGTTCCCGTAAAACAGCATCAAACCAGGTTGCTCTGACTGAAATACTTTCTTCCTCACCTTATATGTCATCATATCTTACATCATATGTCTAGTTATGCATCAAATCACGGTAAAGGGAAGAGACACACACCTGGATGTAATTTCTGTTTGTGTTGAAAGGTAATTTAGTGAGTTGGCAGTGGGCCACAGTGTGGAAACAAATGTAGTTTCATGGCAGCCAATGGGAGTAACCCAAACCATGACAATGGGTGCAGTGGGATGAATGTAGCTTTATCTTAGCTGGCCAAGGAGCCCCCTAGATCCCCTGGCTCATCACGCAGCAGCCGATTACCTTCCCTCTGAATCTCTATCTATTACACCGAATAGCTGGCACTGATAAAAGTGATGGAAATTTAATAGTTTTTTTGTTTTGTTTTATTTTGTTTATTTATTTATTTATTTTAAAGATCCATGCTGTCTGCATGTGTTGCAGAGTTAGATAAGGCCACAGAGCTCAATAACGATTCTGGACTCAGGACAATAACAAAAGAGCTGAATAAGACATTTAGACACAAACTCAGTGCACCCGGACCAATAAAAGGAATGTTAAACAAAAGGGCAATTCCATTATTGATTACTCTTTAATTCAAAGATGTACTACTTTGGAAAACATGCGAGTAAAATGTGTTAGAAAGTCCTCAACTCTAAATGAAGTCCTTGTCCCTGGAATTAAAGGCTGAGTAAAGACTAGACCCATTAATCATCCTGTTTTTTTTCTATTTTAAGAAATAGAGTATTGGCTTCTCATTAGTTCCTGAGGCTGGTAAATAAAACTTTAATACAGACTCATTTATGGTGCATGCAGCTGTATCAGTGTTGCTCCTATGGGATGTTTCTTCTGATCGCCTGAGCACATTTATTTAGTAAAAAGCGGGAATGAGAGGATACTGGACAGAGCATATGAAAATACATATTCAGCGTTTTCTGTGTATCACATGTAAAATATGCTGTAAATGTGATACATTGTCCATCAGTTGCCCTGAAAGAAAAATCAGCATATCAGTACCATACAACGCTAACATTTTCTCTGAACTGGGTTTGAATGTGGCGAAGGTCTGAGCAGTGTGTAGGACTTTACTTTTTACAGTGTGGACTGACTGAGATGCCGCCTCTGTGCTCCCTCAGCTCCCAGTGATTAGCTCAGTTTGTCATAAGACAGTGAGAGAGACCTGAATGAGGCTCTCACAAATGTTCTAGATTAATGGATTTTAGAAAAATGGTCTTTTTCCTCACTTGGTGATAAATGAAACACTTTATTCTTCTTCTACCCTTTCTGTCCCTTTCTTAGACTCTCTCTCTCTCTCTCTCTCTCTCTCTCTCTCTCTCTCTCTCTCTCTCTCACACACACACACACACACACAGATCTGCCATCACCAGTTTGCTTCAATCTTTTCAACAGTGAGGAATTGGATTTTTAATCTTTTATTGAGTGTGCTGTGGCATCTCATGGCTGGCTGCTTCCGAACATGTTGCGCTACAAAAGGTCACAACCTCAAGTTGACACCAAATTGTAGTTTGGTGGGGTGTCTCACACCATAATTCTTTCTAGTTCTCACATCTGTTTCTCATAGGTGGACTCTAAAAAGTGTTCATACTGTTGCCTCAGCTCTCTTTGAACCATTCTTCCCCACGGGTCGGAGACGCCTGCCTGTCAGAGGAAAATGATAGCATGTCTGCAGCCAGGTGTATTTGTGTTTGCTTTTCTACCAAACACTTGCTCATGAAAATGAGTTTCATTTCAGTGAACAATAATTTTAATTAGTATTTTACATGTTAAATATTTACCTAATTAATGATTCAATCAACTGAGTTTACATCGTTACAGTATTATTGCTCTTTCAAACCGCAGGTTTTATATACTGCTTATGGACTTCGTCCAATAACAGTGTTGTAACGCAGGTGCTCTGCAGGTTAAGAAATGAACGTTTATCACTTGTGAATAATTTTTCCTGCCGTAGAACAGGATGATTGGCAGCACCTGGTTGCAACTTAAACCCCCCCCCTCAATGTCCTTTTCAGGGAAGGTCTTGCATATTTCAGCCAGACAATTCGGGACACCACTTTAATTAACAAGAAACATAAAAATTACATAAAAAAAATAATCAATCTGTTGGACATTAAAAGAGAGAGAGAGGAGAAATCTGAGAAAAAAAATATTGCAAGTTGCTTCTGAGCTCTATAAAAAGGCACTCAGTATTTAGAGTAATGAAATAAAATCAGCAAGTTAGTCTTGCATTTCTCAGTTGATTAACAATAACTTTAGCTATTTTGCCTAAATGACTAAATTAATTGATCCTTCCAGTTCAACACCTTATTTTCTTTCCACAACAAGATCTGGGTTTACTGCAGTCTTCAGGGAAAATGTCTCCTATTTAAGAAACAATATATTAATTTCTTTTATGAATATATTTGATTAGCTCTCACCCTCAGTCTCCTGCCAGAACTCAAAGCTCATTTTCTCACTTGTAAAGTTCAGAGATCTGGAACATATATCAGCTTAAGTCTTGCACCTCTTCTCTTGATCTCATACTCATGAAATTGCTTAAATCTGCATCTCATATCTTAATAGAAGACACAAAATATTAGAAACTGCTCACATTTTTTTTTTTACTCCAGCATGCTGTAATATGGCCTCTTTTTTGTTTCTATTTTCAAAATGTATCTTTGAAAGTATAGTGGATCCAGTTCATATGAAATGAAAAGTTTCATAGAAACAAAACTTCTGTTGAGGTCTGAAATCAAGCCATTGAATCAAATCACAGTAAATCACTTTCAACCATTTAATGGTTAATCATTTCAATGATCGGCTTCTTTTCACTGTTAGTACTTTAAATGAACTTCATTTTAAATTTTTTCGTTGGTTTGTTTGTTGCATTTTTAGGTGGACAAAACCAGCAAGCTTTCACTTCCACCTTTAGCTTAAATCATTCATTGATTTCAATTAGTGAGCAGCATATTAATCAGTTTCCACTTTCAGACACAAAGCCTGCTCATTTAACATTTAAGCAAAAGGTAGGCTTTTAAAAACCATTAAATGCTAGCCAACATTCAGTGTAATTTGTGCTAAACATGATATATTTAAGAACATCTGAAGAAAAGCGCTCACAGAGCTGCAAGACTGTGAGCAGTTTGGATATATCTGGAGTCGATGAGCAGGTTCTGACTGATGTGGGTCTACACATACCCAAATATGTCCTGCTCTTTTGCCCACTGCTATCCAACCCCCAAATCAAGAAAGGCTGAGCCAGAATCCCTTCCTCCAATGATTCAGACCAAACATGTTGGAAAGCTTTATCGCAGTCTCACTACATCCTAATGGGTTATGAACTATGCTCAATTTAGGTGCTCAAGACATTCAGGTAGACCAACAATGTGGTACATTTGTGGGTCTTCCTACTGACAGGTGTAAGACCTTAAAGGGGACCTATCATTCAAAAATCCCTTTTAGTGTTCTTTTCTATTTCCATTTGGATGTCTTGTGCTCCTATAAAACAAAACCATACTTCTATTTTCTGTAAATCAGTGGATCAATTTTGGTGTCAGGAATCAGCTGTTTAGATTCCTCCCATGTTGTGACATCAGTTTAGGGAAGAACCATCCTGGCACCACCCCTCACCCATCAACCCCTGCCAGAGCCCCCACCCACTGGATTAGTAGAAGATCTGCCATTTTTGGTTAGCTGTTTTTACGAGCACAGACCCCAAGCGCTATGGCTACAAGCAAAGGAAGTCACATGTGAAGTGTTGTGTTTTTGGCAACACAACAACACAAGCCTTTATACCTTCTCCCAGCCAAAGAGAACATAACTTTTTCGATGTTCCAGCAACAATCTTGTTGTGTGCAAACCACTTCAAAGAAGACTGCTTTTAGAAGCTCGAACATTACACAGTAGCTATGACTAGCCAGCAGACTAATTCTGATGGAGGGATCTGAACCTACTGTCCACAAGAATTCAGCAGATGATTGTATGTACTTTCAAATAATGGGTTTTGCATTCCTAACGCAGTTAAGCATGAAGGAGCTTGTTTGTGTTTTGCATTTAGCACAAGCTAAGTGTAGGCGCTAGCCCTGCATCTGCTTGGAGTGGTTTTCTCCATTCCAAATCGCAAATGCAGTGCACAGCTGATCGAGTCATTTTATAGCTCGATAATTTCTGAAAGTAATGCTTGTTGATATGTAATCTATAATTGAATTAAGTGTTGTGTTATCCTCAGTGGAGGCAACCATCAAATAAAAGCCTGTAGTCTAGGCTAACGTTAGTTGCTGCTCATTTTATAACAGTACCCAAAGTACATGTACATTTCCCGTGGAACTCCACACCAGATCTGAACCAGAGCTGGTCCTGGCCGCTCTGGAACTCCGGCAACATTGCAGAATACCAACACACGGACAAGCTCCAGCGGGTCCAGAGCGGCCAGAGTGGGTCCAGACCACAATATCAGTGATGATGAGTGTTTTCTACAGCTCAATAATTTGTTAACTGTCTGAGGCCGGTGATCATGCCGGCTTGATCAGATCACATCACTTTTTTAATGTGACTGCACAGAAATACTACATTATCCAGAATGCTCTGGCTATGAAATAGGCCAAGGTCAGATGTGGCCAGCAACAGCTTTTTGCATAAAAGTGACAGAGCCCTTAAACAGTCGGGGGAGTGAAACTGGTAAGAATAGAGCTGGTAAGATCTATTTATGTGAAAATGATTTTGTGCAAAGAACTTCATGAACATGTTTGGTATAGCCCATAGACCTATTCTAAGTTGTTGAAAAATGGGTATAATAAGTGCCCTTTAAATTAATTGGTTCCATTTCTTATCACATGTTTATCACTGTATCAAAACAATTTAACAATTACAGATGTGGTGGTTATCTTTTGTCTTAGGAGGAGAAATCATTTCATCCATGTTGTTAAATATTACACATCAGGCAGCTTTCCTTGCATTAACTTTCTGGAGGGTACTACCTGCACTGACAGACTGCTTTCGTTACGGCTGTGTTCAGGCATCTCATGTGGTATACGAGTAGCAAGTCACTGACTGTCATTTGTGTTGATTATAATTGGAAAGTTGGCTGATTTCATTTCCATAGTCCAATGATTATTGAACCTGTGAACCTGTGATTTCCTCTATATGCTTGTTATGAGTTTTATTTTTAAGTTGCAGTGAGGTTAAGGAAGGCATTTTTTGATGCTTGGTTCGAGGTTGTTTTTTGTTTTGTTTTATCTGCAGGGTGGGCCTGCTGCACTCTACTCCAATACTCTCGAGAGTTGCTCCAGTCTCTTTCTATCAG
>JBAMYA010005419.1:0-18081 GCA_037176975.1 Arrhamphus sclerolepis | reverse complement strand
GAGAATGTGAAAGCTATTGACATACACACACGCACAGACACACACAAAACCATAAATATGAATGTATGGTAAACAGAGCACAATGAAGAAAGCTGCCTCATTTCCTAAATCCATCTCAGCTGACTACAGCATAACTAAAGGGATGAGTCAGGGTCACCCAAGCCAGCCCTAACTGTAACTGTTCACTAAAACATAGTTTTAAGTGTAAATGTATAGTGTAGTAGTTCTATAGACATGATGACTGCTGCTTGAACTCAAACTGGAAGCTGTTTCCACAGGAAAGGAGCCTGATAACTGAAGACTCGATCTTTCTGTCTAGTTTTGGGAAATGCATAAACCACAAGTAAGCTCACAGTCAGAGTTCCTAGTTTGTTGGGAAAATGGGGATATATGAGGTATTTAAGACATGTTGTAGCCTGACCATAAAGGGCTTTATGAGAGAAGAATTTTACCCTGGTCTTTATCTAAAATATCCAACAATACTAATAAAACCCATCATAACTTTTTTTTATCTCTTCTCTTCACTAGGAAACCAGTCAAGGTGATCTAAAACTGGAGAAGTATGATGTGTCCTTCTAATTATTTCAGACCTTTATAGAGTACACAGAGTGCATGTTTTCATGCCTGAGTGTTTTTTCTTCAAGGTAGTAATGCTTCATCACATGCTCTGAAACATGCATATGAGGTTAGCAGTTATTCAGCATTATTTTCTGGTGTGACTGTATGTATGTTTAGTTATTTTTCTTTGTGTCCCTGTTCTGGACTCTTTACCTGTGCAAGGTGAACCTGCCTCCTGCCATCTTACCCACCCCAATGACTCTGAACAGGTTTGAAGTGAGTGTAGCAAATGAATGAATGAACATCATCACTGTTACTTCTTAAAACAAAGCAGCTTGCCAGTTTCTGCAGTTTACTGTCATGTGCAAAGGTTAAACAAAACAAAATAAACAACAAAATAAAACTCATTTGATCATTGAGAGTTTTAGGCAAATAGTTGAATAACAACATAATAGGTTTTCAGTGCCATTATTTATATATATATATATATATAAATGATAAATACCCCCATGATTCAAGAGTTTGTAGATTAACATTTAGCAGCAATAACTTGAAGAAGCTGTTTCCTGCTAGTCTCTCCCATAGCTCAGTGAGGTTTTCTGGATGTTTCCTTATGCACAGCTCTCTCAGGGTGCTGCGACATCTCACTTGGGTTGAAGTCCAGACTTTGACTGAGCACTGACTTTCTCCAAACATGGCACTGAACTTTAAGGACGAGCATCTCCACTTTGGTCTCATGTGTCTGCAAGACGTCGCTCCATAAGTCTTGCGGTTTGGTCAGATGCAGTTTTGCAAACCTCAATTGTTCATCCCTGTTCTTTGAAAAATAAAGTAAAATAAAGGCGTTCTCTGGGCAAACCTTCCAAACACACTGTACTTGCTCAGTGTTCTTCTAATTGTGGTTTCTAGAATGTTAACATTTAACATGCTCAGTAAGGTCTGCAGGATTTGAAATGAACCTTTTTTGGTTTTCTTGCATTTCACTTTTTTTTTTTTAATATAAGATTGGTAACTGTCTTGAATGCTTTCTACCTCTGAATATCTTTCTCACAAACTCCAAATGATTTGATAATCATTAACTATCCAGATTGAAACGTTGTCTTCTCTCAGACCATTGCATATGTCTCTCCCATCTCATATTGTGCTAGCTGGCTTTAGCTATTTTGATGCCCTGGGTAAGATAAAGATTGATCTGCAGGTCGGGATGTGTGACGTCTTCATAAATTATGTGAATAAATGTTATGACTATTTTGATACATCTTTTTTTAGAATATTTCCTGGAATTATACCAAAAATATGTCTGGACTGACATTACCAAAATCACTGCAGCTGAATTACAACATGTTTCTATTGATTTCTGTGAAAGATGCCTACAGTAAAATACAATTATCTTATGCTTGCTGGTTATCACTGGAGGTAGCTGCTGTGCTGCTGCTGCTGCTTGTGGCCTAACGTGCAGCTGTATTTTATACATGCAGTACATTCATACTATTACATCACTGCACTGCATTAATCGCTCTAATTCGTGCTCACTGTGGACTCAATGTATAATTGAACTCTATTTGATTTGACTCTGATCTGAAGTCAATCAGTAACAATGTTTGACCGCAAGAATGAAAACAGCAGCAGGGTTAACGTAGCAGCGTTATGCAGCAGAGAACACAAATAAGTAACTGAACATGTATGCTTGAGAGAGTAGTGTTGAAGAAGGCTGCCGGGGGTTTCTGAAAATATTTCCTGAGCCGTAATGGAGCAGATTAGCCCATTTTGTTTTGTACACACTAAAACATTTAGCAGGACACAGACAGAAATGAACAAACAACTGCTGCAGCCTGCAGACAACTAGTCGCACAGAGTTGAACAGTTACACGTGCCCAGCAGCACGGCATGGGTATTACTGGTCAGCAGGAGGGACACAGAAATTTGAGCTGCTCATAAATCCATATTTTATTCCCAAATAGAACAAAAAGAACTTATCTGATGTTGAACCTGAGGCATTTTACTATTTCAAGCAAAATATTTGCTCATTTTGATTTTGATGGCAGCAAAACACATCTCAAAAAAGTTGGAACTGGGTGACGTTTAACATGGTGTAGTCCTCTTCTTTTAACAACTGTCTGTAAACATCTGGGAAGCGAGGAGACCGGTTGCTGGAGTTTCAGGGGAGGAATGTTGTCCCATTCTTGTCTGCTCCAGGATTCAGCTGCTCTATAATCCTTGGCTTTTGTTGCTTGGTTGTCCATTTAGTCTCAGACCATTTTAGATTAATTTTGGCCCAAAGAAGATAGCAGTGTTTCTGGATTGCGTTCACATATGACTTCTTCTTTGCACTTCTTTGCAGCCTTAACTTATATTTGTGGATTTGAATGTGTTCACAGTGATTTCTGGAAGTGGTCCTGAGCGCATGCAGTGATGTCCAGTTGAAAATAAGGAATGTTTTTAATGCAGCGCTGCATCTAGTCTTGACCTTTGGCCTTCTCCCTTGTGCACAGACACTCCTGATTCTCTTAATCTATTAATTATAATATGTAATATGGGATCTAAAAACTCTTTGCAATTTTAGGTTGAAGTAAATTTTTCTGAATCTTTCCACAAGTTTTAGATGCAATTTGCTGCAGAACCTCTGGCCATCTTTATATTCAAGAGGCTGTGCTGCTATGAAATGCTTCTTTAAAACCCAGTCATGTTACTGAGCTCTTATCACTTAACCTGATTAGCTGTCAAATGATACTCCATTTGTTTTTGATTTGCACCAATTACTTTTCCAGTCTTTTGTTGTCCTGGCTCCAATTTTTTTCCCCAGATGTGTTGTTGCCATCAAAGTCTAAATAAAATCATGTTTTCCATGAAATGGTAAAATGCCTCACAACATCTGATATTTATGTTCTGTTGCCAGTAAAATCTGGTTTTATGAATTTAAAAATAGTTACATTCTATTTTTATCTAATTCTTGCACAGCGTTCCAACTTTTTGGCGAAATTTATCTTTGAATATTGTGAGGTATGTTTGCTTATAGTGTACGCAGTGGCTGTGTCTGGATGGAGAGTGCATTAATGCTGCAGCTTGTAAATGCTGAGCACATGTCGCTGCTGAAAAGCGCGGAACTCTCAAACTGAACATTGTGTCCGAGGAAAGCAGCTCTGTGGACTAATTAGCTTTACTGGTTGGCAGCAATGTGTCGCAGCCTGTTGTGCGCCTCTGCGCTCTGATTGGCTGAGGCTGCAGTGATGCTGTCTGCATCCTGTTAAAACAGCCAGGACAGGAGGGAAGGAAGGGAGGGAGGGAGGGGGCTGGAGGCGCGGCTGGGAGATCGTCATAACACAGGGGGCCAAAATAAATATCCTCACAGTTTTCGTCACCTGAAAGAGATGTCAACTGTTAAAATGTTCGCAGCAGCATCAGAGGGAGCTTTTGCGGGCAACTCGTGACTGCTTCTTCCAAACGTCCTAAAACAGCGCGGAGAGACTGATCAGGCTCAGTCACATCTCACCTTTACACCCCATGAACGCTGAACAGGTTAACCCAGAAGCCATGAGCGTGTCCGTCAACGACCCCCAGAGTATCCTGTGCTACCAGGTAAAAAAAAAAAGAAAGAATTTGCTTTGCTGCTGGCTGCTGCAGACTAGAACCTAAAATCTGCGCCAATAGAAACTCCAAAGATGGAGTGTGCTCAATTTGAAGAACTATTCAATAACAGAAACTCTCGCCTTCTTGCATTAGTTTGAGATGCTTCATCTTCAAAGCGACCTGAAGAAGTGTGTTGTTGAGGCTGCGATTGCTGCGCTGCAGGAGGGTGAATTTTGGGGGTGTCGCTGATCTTATTCTGGGGTGTTAACACGTGCACCAGCTCCTACAGCGCATCACGTTGCTCTGCACTGACAAATGTCAGTTACTGAGACTATTGCTCAAGCATAAATGAATAAGAATGGGCTCTGGAAATGTCATGGCCACAGTGGTGTGAGAGCGCAGCAGATTATTGATAAGATGTGGATATTGACTCAGCCCTCCACGGCGCTCATTAAAATGTCAACTGCTTTTTTGTCGCGAGGGCACGTGTGTAAGGAAGACGACTTGGGTTTTTGACGGGACTCAGTGTTATTTGTTTATTTCCTTATGCACCCTCAAATGACCTTGACGCCATTCTCACGTAGTGCTTCATAAGAAGATGTGCCTCTCTGCACACATGTTGGTCCTCAGCCAGTCCTGGCTGTGAGAGGAGGACAGACTGTGAAGTGTTTGCTCTAAACTGGAAAACTGCCTGATCCCATGTTTTGTTGATGTGCATCATGTACCAGATCCTCCTGGGATTGTGAGCATGGGGTATCCACTCAGTATATTCCAACTGTCCTGCAGTAATGCTTTAAAGATAACCATTATGGTATGAAGTTGTAGCCTAATGGACTTGATGCAGCCTACGGTCATGTCATCATGGGGATTTTTTTTTAATAACATCCTGTCTGTGGGCAGGAGGCAGACAGAGAAGAAACAGAGGTGAGCTGGGAAATCTCACAGCTCACTTAGACAGCTTTCAGAGAAGGAAGGGAGATTGTCATGGAGACTCAAGCTTTAAACAGGTTATGTCAGCTATAGTTTCACTATATGTGATGTTGTCTCTCAACCATATCTGTGGTATTCAGGCTGCTCTCTTTTCTGCTCTCCACACCTGTAACCTGTTGAACTGTTTACCAAAGTGCTGTTGACGAGTCCTATAGAGGTCCTGATCATTTGTTAAAATAGACTAAATTTAAAACAGCCCTGTGGCAGATAAAACACATCCAGCTGGCTTGCAATCAGGTGTGAAGTTGGATGAGGATCTAAATGCAGGGGGCACGAAAGTGAGCTTTAATTAAAGAAGAAGAACAAACTGACAAAAGGCCATGAATGAAAAAAGGAAAGAAAAGAAGACATATGGACAAAAAGTGATAAGACTCCACCTAAGGCACCTGATGCCCAAATATGTAGTAGCCCACGAATAACTTAATAAATCCACTGGATGTTCCACTTAAGATGATAGAGAGAAGATTAACAAATGAACTAACATCACAGAGGGAGATAAAAGACTACATAAAAACATTAAGAACTAACAAGGTACAAATGAAAACAAAGAGGCCAGAGGCCATAAAAGAAACTCATTTATAACATGATGTAGGATGGTGATTATTAAAAATAAAACATATAACTAAAAACTAAACTAAAAATAACAAGAAAACCTAAAAGAAAACTTTACCAAAAGCAGAAAATTTAACAGGATGAGGAAAACCAATACTAGACAATAACCTAAAAGATGAAGTACAAGCAAGCAAAATGAAAATCAAAGAATATCATTAAGGCAAAATTCACTTATTAGAAACCTTTTTTTTTGTCAAATTATAATATTAGGTATATTCAAAATTAAAGTAAGCATCAAAAGCAAAAAGAGGCTACTCCCACAGAAAAGTCCCATCTAAAAAATTATCACTGTATTGGTAATAATTAATACATACAACTGCAATGTAATTGAGTTATAGTGAAAAAAAAAAGGTAAAATAAAAAAATATTCAGTTTCCTCCTTATAGGAAGACTCCGTTTTGATTGAGGGCTTCCTCACATCTGCTCAACTGTTTGCCTACTTGCGCTGCTTCTACAACATGTTTTTTATTGGACTGACTTGTGGAATTAGACTTGGCTGTTTAGAGACATGAAGATTTTTTAATAACTAATCCTTCTTTTGAAGCATTGCTTGCTTTCTGTCGTTATGTTACTGCTTGACTGACCTTCTGTTGAGTCACTTCATATTATGCATTGATGTTTGAGTGATAGTGATCTGTTCTGGGTCCAGTCAGACATCTAAATCATCAAATAACAAGCATGTGTTTCAGATGAGGTTCTGATATTTGATCTGTTTGCCAACAACCTGCTGAGAGGCTTTCTGCCTGCTGCCCTTCCATGCATATCATAGTTGTTCCTGACACCTGGTAGACTCACAACTATTAACATTAACCAATAAGAGAAATGACTTTTGTTTTATAAATGTTCCTTCTGGCTTCACAGGCTAAAATGTGCTTTGATCTTGGTGTGATCTGTGTTGGAGAGACGCTCCTGGGGAGGGTAACAATAGGCTTGAATTTCCTCCATTTATACTCAGTGTGTCTACAAACAAGAATTTAAACTCTTCAGGCATGTGTTGGTAAGATTTTCATGCTTGATAAGCATCAATAACCCTTTTTGAAGTTCTTTTTTTGTCTATTTCCCTTATTTGTTCCAGAATAAATTTCTACAAAGAGGATCACACTGTTTTTTTTTTTCTTTTTGCAGCCTGTATGAAACTCTTTTTGAGCTTGAGGACTTATTTATGAACACTCATGGTATGCAATGTTCTAACGGTCACTAATCCTCCTAACTTTGATACTTGCATGATGAGATATCCTCTGATGAATGTGACTGAATCTCCCAAACATGGAGAGGCAAACTTTTTTCTGCTTGTTTCCTTTGCCTTTTGTGTCAAAATGATGACATGTTGTGCAAAGTGAAACCCTGCAGTTTCGATGAATGATGTGTTACAGTCTGCCATCCACAATGCCATCTGAGGCTGCAGTCATATTTGTAGTAAGAAGACAATTAGAGAGGAAGAGCTGTTGAGAGGCAGATTTTTTAATGTGTGGCGTTGAATAAGTTGTTGTATGACTCATGCTATCCGTGGGCTGAAGCAATCAAAACAGCCGCCCCTCTGATACATTATTCTCCGGCTCTCTCTTTTTCTGTAACACAATCACCTCTTCCTTTCAGTCATTCATGTTTAAGCCTCCTCTGAGTGAAGCTCTGCCACATGTCTTTTTATAGTGAGCTGGTGATGCTGCAGTGCTGTTGAGGGGCAGCGGCAGACGTGGCCTCCGGTGCCAGTCTTGCCTCTCAAACGCCCGCCTGTCAGGAAGTGAAAGGCCAACTTGTCAGAGTGAGGATCTGTGTCCCTGCTGTCTCTTAAGGATGCTGTATGGATGGAGAAAGGCAGGGTTGAGCTTTGAGAAGAGGAAGCAGGACAGCATGTCTGTGGACGGATGAAGCCGACGGCTGCGCAGAAAGACTCCAAACAAAAACATTGCAGACAGTCTTTTATAAACTTGGCAGTCGGGGTTCTCTTGGTCAGCTTTTCTGATGGTCAGCTTCATTACTTAAGTAAAACAAACAAACAAACAAAGAAAAAACATTCTCATAAAAGTAGTATTCCCTTTTCTTTGGAGCCATAAGCCAGTGTAGCATATGTGCTGGAAATAAGACATGTTGAGACAACAATGTTGCATCTTTGTTGACAAAAAAGCTTCACGTTCGTATGGCTGAAAAGGCAGCGTCATTGTACCGACAAAATTCAGCACTGCTGGAAAGTTCAGGAAGCCACAAAAACATGATTTGACTACAATGCAATGTTGCGCATTTATGTTGTTAAAATGTTGTCGGGGCTTTTTTTTTTTCTTTCTTCGTAACAGTCAACATAAAGACCATGCTCTCCAACAGCTGACTCCAGCTCCTTTGCAGTGTTGATGGACTGAAAGGACATTTTTGATACAACACATCGATTGTCCTGCTCAGTTGGGGCCTCGGGGCCTAAATCATTGCTGCTCTACTTTTTTTTTTTTTAGAACAAACAAATGGTTTTCACTCCTATGTGCTTTAACGAAAGTTAATATATATATTTTTCTGAACAAATGTTAAACTTGAAGAATTGAAACGGCCCTATCACAGCTCCTGTGGAAATCATTTCTACTCAGTACGCAAAGGAGGAGAAATCAAACTTTTAAAAAGAGGACCTGCGTTTAAAACAAACAAAGAAACAAACAAACAAAAAGAGATCATAAGGAAGATTCTTGAAAATCTGACAATCCCTCTTCTGTTAAGGTTATTGCAGTTCAGTAATTTAGCCATTAACTCAAATTTAAAGTAAGTATGAGCTTGTGGAGTGTGATATGTCTGCACTGAGTCCGAATGAAAAGTCGATACCACTCTGGGAACAATTTAAAATCTTGCTACAGTGTGGATCTTTAAAGTGTAGGTGACTTTTAGCTCTACTTTTAGGTTTTACATGCTGACACTTGTCACCACATGAATATTTGTGGTGGTCCAACATATGTGACAGTAGGCATGGGGCTACTGTTGTGCAGCATCATGTTGTTTTTTTCCAGTAACACGGTTGCCCCTGGATGGGTATCCCACTGCTGGTTACCTCTGATATGCTTATAAAGGCAGTGCGGCATTGGGCTCATTCTGTGGTACACAAGAGCTAATCGTCGTGGAAAATTATTAAGTCATTAATTCAGTAGCGTTCTATTCCTGACATAAAGCCACAGCCACTGAGGGGACAGTTTCTAGGTGACAGAAACAGGCTGCAACAAAAAAAAAGATTTTCCTCATCAGTGGAAAATCACACGTATGTGCATGCTTTGGGGGCACAGATGTGTCCTCCTCCAAAGAGCAAACAAAACAAAACCGCCATCTGAGCTTTTAATTAGCTAAAGTACTTAATGTGACACAAGGGAGGTGAGATGTGAATGACAGGGAATCATTAACCTGTTCAAAAAAAACAAAACACATGCCTGCATGAATTTGCCATTATGAAGGTGTTATTACTGACCTGTGACTGGAATGACTGTATTGGCTGTTTTGTATTATGAAGAGCACAGACTTAGTAAATGAATTAATATCACATAATCTGATGTTATCTGCAGAGGATGGTCTAAAAGAAGATTTAATTCTTCTTATGTTGTGAACCTTGTAGTTGAAATGCAACTTCTGTCACATTGTTGCTGTACATTTACAGTTGGAGAGTGTTTTGCTTTCCTTTCTGTATGTATAGATGTGCACCAAAAGCACCTAAATTGATCTGATATCCTGCAAACCTTTCTGGGACAGAGAGCTTTTAGCGTCGATCTTTCATCCGTTCTCTGTTGTTGTGTGTCTGCATGTTTGGTAAAGCTCCAGTCCTAATGCAGCTGACTGCCTGTAGCCTCAGACCAAAGACACATGATGCAACGCAGCCCTAATTCACCAGCACAGCTGCAGTGAGTTGTTACACATTGTGTGATTTGGGAGTGAATTGGCTTTACACGTGACGCTACGAAGTGATATGAACAATGAATGTGAGTATGCATGGTATGTAATTAAAATAAAGGTTTGCAGTAGTGATTGGATCACCAAAATATTCTGCTTTTTTTTTTTTTAAAAAAAGAAAAAAAGGAAAATTAAGGGATTTTTTTTTTTTGCAAATTGCAGTTGAATCAATGTGTATTCAGATATAGTACAGAAATATTTCCTGTGTGCTATATCTCCCTTTTTTTAAATTGTACATGCAGCTTGTGTGCATAACCATATTATAACTTATATTACTTGTTTCTGTAAACAGGTAAATCTCTCCAATGCAGGGTCCATAAAGTTTAAATTATTTATATATGTATATATCTTTATGTCATCGTGTCTGATGTCTCTTTAGTGACTTGGGAATTTTTGCTCAGGCATCACACGGTGGGTCTCTGAAATCTCACAGAGACAATTTTTATTCTTATACAGTTTTAGTTGAATTGAAGAATGGAACTGATCATATAAACTGTTGCTGAGTACAAGATTTTGGCTGCTCAGCAGCAGGTGGAGCAGCAGGTGGTTGTTGTCTCTTCTTCATGACACACGTACATTTTAACTAGCAGACAGATCTGTGCCCTGTTGTCTATGAGGCCATGCTGTTATAAATGCTGCAGCGTGACATCTGGTATTATCCTGCTGAAACAGCCCATGAAAGGGGAAATATGTCACCTTGATGGAAGCTTGTTTTCAAAACTTCAGCATATGCCTCGGCAACACTTCTCTGCACTTCTTCTCCATCTTTTTGTTTCGGCTCTTGCCGTTGGGGGTTGCCATAGAAAATCACCAACATCCATCCAACCCTAACCCTATCTGATCTAAAAAAAAAAAAAAAAAAGTTTTTCACTCTGGATTGCTCTACATTTGTCTGGATGCACCTTCTGTTTTTCCTTAGAGGTCTCTGACACAAACTCCACTCAACTCAGTTTTATTATGAAGCACTTTAAAATCAATGCAGTTCTGGACACCGAAAGAATTAAAGTAATAAAAACAATAGAAGAATAAAATAGAAACAGAAGCCAGTCACAATTAGAAAGAATAAAGGTCAACATATCAAGACTAGGTTAAAAACCAAAGAATAAGAAAGATAAAATGTAAATGAAAATTAATGTAAAAACAGGAGTGGATCAGCCTGCCTGAAATTAAAAAATAAAATAATATAAGATAAAATGACATGAAAGAGTGGGTTGGCCTGCCACAAATTAATTACAAATGGACTATAAAAGGGTAAAAATTTCCCATTTGCTTTCTTTTTGATGAATAAATGAAAACACTGTTAAAATTCGTTTCAGTTTTGTTATTGTGGGGGAAATATGTACATACAGAAAATAATGAGCTGAAATCTTTTTTTTTCTGAACCAGACTTTCATCAAGAATTAAACCAGCAACCAGACTTCATCCCAACATGACTTCCTAACCAAGTAACCTCGAGCAGAAGTGTCTGTGCACCTGCGGTTAGAGGTTCACCAAAGACCACTGTTTATTTTTGTTGCTAAGGATTTATGGAATCATGCATCCCCTTTACTGCTTGCATTTATTTACAGCTGTTGAGTTTATTGAGAAAAGCTGACTTTATGGGCTTACATATCTACTCTGTTTATGTGTGAGGTTATTAGAAAGCCAGCATTTACTGGTTGCTTGCATTAGTCAGATTCCTGCTGCTATCTGCCATCATTATCACGGCACGCATACATAACCATGGCCAACAGCCACTGCTGCATGCGAGCAAACAGAGCTGTTTTTGGGAAGTTCTTGCCATTAGGACAGAAAAATCTCCAGCAGCAACTTTCTGCAGCAGCTTGCCAACAGATGCACCACTGACAGATGTAGCACTCTGTTAATTTGATTTGATTTTCCACAGATAGCAGAGTCTAGCACATTCTCCAAATGACTCACACTGGTTTCCTCTTGTGTGTGTTTGTGTGCCTGCCTGTCCGTCCTTCTATGTGTGTCCATACCAGACACCTGAAAATAGCTTGTCTAGAATTTGATGTTACTTATTGAAAAGCTCCAACCAGTTTGCATAATAGCAGCTTGGTTACGCCGTCAGTAAATCCTCCTTAACAGGACATTTCTGTATATGTTGACCTTTGGTGTTTTCTTTCATGAGTGGTTGGGGGGGGGATAGTTGAAGGTGATGAGGTTTGATGAGAAGGACCAGCATGACAGCTTCAGTCAAGGGCACCAGCTTGACACAAAGTACATTGCTGCCTGCAGCAAAAATAACTTTCTTCTTTTTTTTGCATCTTTTCTTTGTTGATCAGAGGCCAGATGAGGAAGTGGTGGTGGACCAGGGAGGGACCAGCTCAGTGATGAACATTCACTATGAAAAGGAGGAGCTAGAAGGTAAGTAACGCTCATATTTGTAAAAATCAACATGTCATGGCCCCCTGTGCACATCCTCCTGTTGGCTCATTGAAACTGATTTAAACCACTATTAGTAAAGCTATTTATTTCCAGTGGATTTGTTGTAAAACAATTCTGCAGTTAATGAAGCACTACTAAGAAGTCCCGCCTTGAGGAGTTTTTCCTTTCACACGCCCCACATGGGCAACTTTCAGGGACAATACATGAAAATACATTGCCATTGTATGTTGCGGGGAATAAAGAAAAAAAAAAAAGTAGAAAGATGCTCTACAATTTTTGAGTCCTGAGAAGGTAAATTACATCCTTACCCCTTTCCCTTTGGTTCATATGAACAAAAAGCACTTTATTTATTAACATTTAGAGACTCCGGAATCTAGAGGGAAGGGATGTGCAACAGGTTAATGAAGATAAAACGAGAAGAGAAAAACGTTTCCTGTTGTGTTCAAACAAGTATCTGGCAGCTGGACGAGCAGGTTGGAGCTGTCTTCCACTTGCCAACGATTATATTTTGTGCAACCTTAAAGTTGTTCTCACGTGTGTCTAAAAGTTAAAAAAGTATTTTGTAATTATTGGTTATCTGCATTTGTAAAATATGATGTAAATAGAACAAAAGCATCACACTTCAATAATGTGCTTAGGAAAAAAAAAGACATTTGATCAAGTTATCATTACACAACATGTGTCCAGTTTTGGGGTAGAACTTTTTAAAAACAGTCACTGTGCTTTATTTTCCATGAGCTTGAACTGTGTGAGTCATTTCTGCTCTTTTCATTATGATTGTGTGTCCACATCGAATTCACTGTGAGCTGTTTGTAAGAAAACAGGATGTATTGTTGTACAGGTACTGTCACCAAGCTTAGCTTTCTACATCATGTGGTCCAGCTATCTTGTGGGGATAAAAATAATGGAGCACTTGTATGAAGTTTATTAGAAATAACGGTCTGACCTGGTTTCAGTGGTCTTGCTGTGACACGTGGATGGGTCAGGTTTACTTAGGTGAGTCAAAAAAAAATGTCAAAAGAATGCTCTATGTCAAAAGGTGTCTTCTCGAAGGTGGCAAATGTGTTCGTCTCGTCTTCTGTGCTGGATGGCAATAAACTGCTCAAGATTAAATATATTTGAAATGCAGAAATATGCTCTGATGTTCAAATGAAACTCTATTACTCCTCATGCTTTGTGTTTCTTGTTAGAGTTGGCTGTTGCTTTCAAGTTGAATCCTCTGATGATGATTCGAGATGGCAGAAATGGAGACCAGTACAGGAGAGGAAGCAGCAGGGAGGCCAGTGTGTTCTTATACTCACTGAGCATCAAGCCAACACCATAACTTGCTGCTTTCAGTGACTTTACTTGCTTACTGAGGGACTGTGGTGAACATTCTGTTCCCAACACTCTTATAGTCCTTCTCTTTAATGCCATTTTTTCCATTCAGGATTTGAAAATGGTAGTTTTACTATCTTCTCATCAAAAGACTATTATTCTTAAATAATTAAGAATTCTTGTTCTACGGTAGAGATCGATAAGTCATATGGATGTTTTCCTCTTGACTTCCCCAGTGCTCTACTTGATGATCTTTTTTTGTCAAAGAAAATCAAACACAAATCAAGACTTTTAAGTGACTGAACAGACTGTAAAAGATTTTCATATTTAAGGCATGTTTGAGGCAGTGGAAACTGTTCTCATTGTCTGTAAGAAGAATTGCACAAAACAAAGGTCTCCTTTTCTGCAGCAGCTTGGGATCCAAACCACCATTAAATGATGCACAAGCACAAATACATGCACAGTTTTTTCTGCAAATTTATTATTTACAGTATTTATACGGTAAGAATATATTGTACCAGGGTTTGTACCTCCTACGTGCCCCAGACAAAGTAAAACACATTTATTCAACGGCTTATTTCTTTTCATTAGCTTTTATACTATGCAGGAATTTAATAGTGGATGCTAGAAATATTCTGCATACCAGTTCTGCAGCTGTGTGTAGCTGTCATGCTTAACCGTGGTACACAAGTATGGCTGCTCTGTTGGTGGTGGTACCAAACAACATCTGCGCCATTTTAGACTTCCAATGTCTTCCTCCTCTTCTTTCGAATTCTTTTTTTTAAATATAAGTCAACATATCATGGCTGATCTCTATGCAAAGCTGTTGCTTCCATTCATCCACGAATAAAGGAGTGACCACATTCATTACTGGCTTAAAAAGAGAGAAAACCGAGCTTGTGAATGTTCTTAAATTATTATGATGATTGAGGGTTTATAAAGGGGTTGAATCCTTCAGTGAATACTTAAAAACATTAATCTGGTAAAAGAAAAAAAAAGAAGGCATAGACAAACTTCTACCTTTGTGTTTACAGACAGTTTTAGGCATTAAACTACTCAGAGTTTTAAACATCTGGTGAAGAGATGGAGCAGCAGCCAGTGAGTTTAAAAGTAATTTTTATTCACTAATGCACATCACTTGTGCACATCAAATTGCAAACTAGGAGCTGTGACAAAAGGGGGCATTCTCTGAGAGCTCGTCTGGTAAATAATGACAAGTACATGCATATATGCACTACTCAGTGATCACACTAAAACCCCTTTTGGTGTCTCCCTTTAGGACACAGGACTCTGTTTGTGGGGGTTCGGATGCCCCGGCAAAGCCATCGTCATCACAAGAGTCATGGATCCCGCCACCGTAAGAGAGACAGGAGGGCAGGAAGTATCGCAACTCAACAGAGCGAGGAAAGTGACACGCCCACCTGCAGTCATGGTACTACACATACAAGCACACAGGCTAGATTTTCCCTTAGTTCTTTGTATTTATATGTGTATGTATGTATATACGTATACATATCTATCTATCTATCTGTCTATCTATATCTATATCTATATATACATATGTATATAAACTTATGCAATCTCTCACAGTCTGAATACTTACTTGCACGAGACTAACCTCCCAGAGAGGAGGAAATGATTGTTAAACAAAGCGCATCAATGCTGTGGGTTTTTCCCACATGCACATGCACAAACAGCACTCGAGGCTAAAATTGACAAGCTACTAATTAACTTACATAGAACAGGAACTAGTCAGCATGTTGAATATGTGTGTAGACCTTCGTGTGTGTCCTTTTAAATGGTGGGTGTGGGTGTATTGAGGTTTCCTTTTAAATCTTCCTTTTTTAGCACAAGCATCCGTCTGTACTTCTGTCTGTGCATCCTCATCAGATACACCATCTCAACGGGTCCAGTTCATCCTGGGTACAGAGGAGGACGCTGAACACGTGGCCCACGAACTGTTCACTGAGCTGGATGAGATATGCGTGAAGGATGGCAAGGATGCCGAGTGGAAGGAGACAGCCAGGTCAGGATCTCCTCTGGGAGCAGTTGGAAACAATGCTTGGCAGTAACGCTTCTGGGAGCTCAGCAGCTGTGCTGTTATAAAAAGGGACACGTACAAGGGGTTGTTACATTCAAAGCTCAGTGAATCATTTCTTGCTCAATTTGCTCCAGGTGATGAGTTGAAGTCAGGGGAATCACACCAAAACCTCTGTGATGTTGAACTGCTGTTTTGCAGGACAATTTTTTGTGTCCCGGAAAGAAATCCTGCAAATATCAACCAAAGATTAAAAGCTGAATGTGCTGAAAAATTAATGACTCCTTACAGTTTTCTAGTTTCTGCTGGCACTTAACCGGTCTGGGTTTCCATTTATCAAACTTCAGAGTATTAAATTTAACAAAAAGAATCCAGCTTTGAAGTAAGTTTTTCAAAAATCACGAGTGAATGACTGATGCTCTCTGCTAACAGCGCTCCAATCAGCTTGAATAAAGCACACTAAAGGCAAATGGAGCAGCTTTCTTCTTAACTAAGCCAAACAGATTGGTATAAAATTGTGATTTCAGATGTGCAGATGTGAAATCTCTCAGTCACCTTTGTTAAACTGTGTAACTTACATTCACTTAGTGAGCATGTCCTGCTGATGATGCAGATGAGCTGCCAGCTGATGTAAGCCAACTACTGGGAATGGGAGAGTCAGGCCATGATTATCTGAGGTATCTGAGCTATGTACATGGTTGTAAAACTGCCAGATGAAAAATGAGGTGGGTGCTGGCAGTAGGGCTCAGTTCTCTATGACTGCAGCTGAGCCTAAAATCAATCCACCGGGCATCCACTGACCTACAGTAGTTACTCCTGTAACTATTGATCCTCCGAGTAGCTGCCCAGCTCTCTAAAATGCGTTGTTGACTCTTCACAAATCAGTGGCTCTTGAATCCACTAAGCAGAAATCAGATCCCCTGAGTTTGTGTGTAGCCCCTCTAACATTATGCAGCACAGTAGTTGGCATGGTTAGCTCGTCTAAGGCTAATACATTGTAGTAGGTCTATTGTTGAATCTGGGTTTTCAAAGCAGGGCCAGCTTTTGGTTTGGTTGCCTTAAATACTACAATACTGCATCATCAAATCCTGGTTTTAGACTTGTGACATAGCTGTCTGCCTTAGGACAGTTTTTAAAAAAAAATAAATTCAATTAAATTCAATAATATTTCATTTATCCCTGAAGGGAAGTTATATGTTGTATTAACTGTCATTATTTAAGTCTGCAATGATTCAACTGTGTTGAGGACGGATCTCCTGCAGCGGTCTGAAGAAGTCTGAAGACTGAAGACACTGATGAATCACTGTGTTGTGAAGATGATGTGATTAGTGTCATCCATGATGTTTTTTTCATTTTAAGAAGTAACCTTCTTTGCATAATCAGCTCTAGATGCTCCACAACTGAGCCAGGTCTTTCATTAACTTGTTCAGATTTTTTTTTAAGTCACTGGCTCTGACGCTGCTACTCAAACACATGACATTACTTGCTCTATAAATAATACTCATGCGCCCATGTGAACTTTAGTTGTTACATCCACGTGTTGTCAAATTGGTGAGGGAGGTGTTTTCATAAATTCCTTCTGTTTTGTCTGTTTGCTCGCGCAAGTAGCAGTGAATGAAGCGCTCATGGGCACGTACCCTTCAAAAGTGAAATTTGTTGATGGACAGTGTTACGAAAGCGCCACAAAAATCCTATTTTGGTTTCCATTTGGACACCTGTACTTTAACATGCAAAAAAATAATCCGATGATGGAATAAAACAAAATGAATATAAAGAAAATGGAGCACAAAAATTGATGTGTACAGCTGACAGATAAACCACATCAGTGAGAACATTCATGAAGAGAATAAAGCTTAAAGTTAAGATATTCAGAACAGCAGTGGCAGATTTACTCTTATAACTCATATGAATATTAAAATGTACAGTAAATTCCATACAATGAAATATATAATTTGCTTTAGAAACAGAACTATTCATGTTTTGCTTTGTTTAGTTTCACTTTGCCACATGAGGTGCTAATCTCATGTTCGTCTTCACCCTGCAGGTGGCTGAAATTTGAGGAGGATGTGGAAGATGGTGGGGAGAGGTGGAGCAAGCCTTATGTTGCTACGCTTTCTCTGCACAGCTTGTTTGAGCTTCGCAGTTGCATCATCAATGGCAGCGTGCTGCTCGACATGCACGCCGACTGCATCGAAGAAATAGCAGGTGAGAGGTTTTTTTTATTTTTTTTCCCCCACAAACGTGGAGTAATGCTTATGTACCAGAGTGCTACGAAGAACAAGAAAAATAGCTTGTTTCAGCAGAACAACTTTTGCTTTTTTTTTTTTGTTTTTAATTAAAGCTTTGAAGGAAGCCTGTTCTTATCATTTATGGAAGTGGCATCACTTGTGAATATATTCAATCTGTTTTGCAACATAACCTTTTCCAGGTTTATGCATACAATGTGCATTGGTACAAACACCAAAATGTCCCTTGTATCCTTTTCCTCTTTCTATCTGTTCTTTTTTTTCTAATCAAATTGTCCAACTCAAAGAGGAAACAAAGTATGGTACAGAGCCGAGGGCACTCATGCTTTGTATCATAGAGAAGCACCAATTGACATTCAGATAATGCCTTTTATGTCTGCATCTATCTATCTATCTATCTATCTATCTATCTATCTATCTATCTATCTATCTATCTATCTATCTATCTATCTA
>JBAMYA010005408.1:0-18083 GCA_037176975.1 Arrhamphus sclerolepis | reverse complement strand
ATGACCTGCAGAGAGCTGGGACCAACGTGACAAAGGCTACCATCAGTAACACACTACACCACCAGGGACTCAAATCCCGCAGTGCCAGACGTGTCCCCCTCCTTGAGCCAGTACATGTCCAGGTCCATCTGAAGTTTGCTAGAGAGCATTTGATGATCCAGAAGGGGACTGGGAGAAAGTCATACCTATTGTCAGATTAAACTAAAATAGAACTTTTTGGTAAAAACTCTACTTGTCATGTTTGGAGGAAAAAGAATGCTGAGTTGCATCCAAAGAACACCATACCTACTGTGAAGCATGGAGGTGGAAACATCATGCTGTGGGGCTGTTTTTCTGCAAAGGGACCAGGACAACTGTACAGTACAAAGGACAGAATGAATGGGGCCATGTATGGTGACATTCTGAGTGAAATCGTCCTTCCATCAGCAAGGGCATTGGAGCTGAAATGTGGCTGGGTCTTTCAGCATGACAATGGGCCACATTAACAAATATGTGCGTGGAAATGTTCCTATTTCCCTCCAAAAATAAATGCATGCGCAAAATCACCGTGGGATTCATGACACCTGCGTACCTGCCAGTTTTGTTCTTACCGTTGTGCGTGTGTTTGTGAATCAGATTTGTTCTAAATTGACAGGCGCGCGCTCGCAATTTGTAGTTGATGGAGCTTTAATGTGCACGTGGGTACAGTCTATTGAGCTAATTGTATTTGGCATTCCAGCTATGGCATGATTCACATCGGTCTGATGATGTACGGGAATTTTATTATATTTAGGCATTAGCCTAAGGATCACATTTAACACCCTTGGGATGACTCAGCTCAGAGAAGGTTGTGAAATGCCAGTGCGGTCTGCTACTTCTCTTTGAAATGTACCTGTGGCCAGGAAATCGAGGGTTGAAGGGACTTGCACCTGATGAGGTATCGGATGAGAACGGCGTGTCGGGTGGTTTAGATGCATGTGCTACTGCAACTATGAGAATTGCATAGTTGCAGTAGCACATGCCTTGGCAATCGGAAACGACTGATGAGCCAGTCATCATTCTCTTGAAACATGTTATGTCAGTCTCTGAATGTGCGCTATCTCCTCAGGGCACGGGCTCCAATATCCTCCAACAAGGCTAGATATGCTATCTTGACACTTGCTTGGGTGAACTAGAATTGTTTATATACCCTGCATATTCTACCAATTAACCAGCTGCATTTGGCCACAGCTGCGTAATTTCATGGCACAAGAAATTGTTGAGAGTGGGTGATTATTATAGGCCAAAACAGTTAAATGAAACCAAAACTGTTAGACCTACATTTTACAATGTACATTCAAACATGTTTCTTTGGGAAGGAGGGCTGTTGTTATCGTTGAATATTTTAATTGCCACAATGAGGGTGAACGTGTGCCAGTTTTACGTTGTTTGAAACATTAGGCCAATGTACTAGTAAATCCGTAATTTTGATGAATGTTAATTAAATATATTTTTAATAAATGTGGTTTTATATGTTCTTCATGTACTTCAAAGCTCTGTATTTGCTTTTTCTGAGTCAGTTCGGCTTTCCTCATTTCTGCGTACATATGGTCTGAGGAAGTTCTAAATTTGTTCGCAGAGAAAGAACAACTTCAGGTAAGAAAATATTGATGAATCCCGAATTTGTGCGTCAAACGTTCACACGCACTGTTTAAGCTAAGATTTGCGAGTACAGACTGTTTGTGCATGATGCCCAATGACCCTAAACACACCACCCGGGTAACAAAGGAGTGGCTTCGCAAGAAGCATTTTAAGGTCCTGGAGTGGCCTAGCCAGTCTCTAGATCTCAACCCCATAGAAAGTCTTTGGAGGGAGTTGAAAGTCCGTGTTGCCCAGCGACAGCCCCAAAACATCACTGTTCTAGAGGAGATCTGCATGGAAGAATGGGCCAAGATCTCAGCAACAGTGTGTGAAAACCTTGTGAAGACTTACAGAAAACACGTGACCTCTGTAATTGCCAACAAAGGTTATATAACAAAGTATTGAGATGAACTTTTGTTAGTGACCAAATACCCATTTTCCACCATGACTTGCAAATCAATTCTTTTAAAATCAGACAATGTGATTTTCTGGATTTTTTTTCCTCTCTGTCCTGTCTCCCTCTTCATGTCTTCCTTTCCCCAGCTGGCTATCAGCAGGAGCCCCAGGCCCCCAATTACTGAGTTGGGTCCTGGTCCAAGTTTCTTCCCAAGAGGGAGTTTTTTCTTGCCACTGTTAGGCTTTTCCATGTGATCGGGGGTCATGCTGCAGGTTTCTCAGAAGCACCTGGAGACAACTTTGCTGTAAATAGACACAATATAAATAAAGTTGAATTGAACTGAACCATGAAGGTGGAAAGAAGCGTGATTGCCATGTGAAAGTGACTCAACAGCGACACACCAGCAGGGGGACCTTATCTTAATAACTTCCAGGAGAAAGTTTTTTCAGCATCAGGACCTGCTAAGCTTGCAGTCATTGAGCCAACCGTGAACACCATCTGTCTGAAAACTAATGTTTGGCAAAAAAGGGTCATTCAGCAGGACAGTGATCCCAAACAAACCAGCAAATTTACATCAGCCAAAGTCCAGACCTCAAGCTGACTGAACCGCTGTGGCGGGATCTGATAAGAATTGAGAATAAGTTAAAACTTCTACAAACTAAACTGGTGTGGTAAAGAAGACTGGAGCCAGTTCCTTCACGCCACAGAGCCATCTCCACCATCTAACTCACACACACAAAGAAGACAACATCATCTAGATTAGTGGAAAAGCCTTGGTTCAGCCTCGGCTGTAAGGTCATCGAACTGTGAGATGTTGACATATGATTTAAATCTGTGTGCGTCAACCATGTTGCAGCAACACAAAAGCTAAAAGAGTGCGTGTGTGTGTATAGGTGTGTGAGGTTAGAGACATAAAAAGTAAGAATAGTTCAGCTCTTGAACCGTCTGTTTTCTGTCTGTCAACTGTCTGTTGTTTTTGTCATATTATGTTGTTTTTCAGCAGGAGGCCAATCAACACCTCAAACAAATTTAAAAAAAAAAAAAAAAAAAAAAAAGCTTGCATGGAGCATTTTAACTTGCTGCAGGGTAAGTGCCTAACACGTCATAAATATGTAGATTCGTCTGTTTCACGATAGTAGCTGTTGGAGTTCATTTACACGTTTCAGCAGTTTAATTCAGTCCTGTTTTTCAGGTGAAAAGCTTATTAACAAATAAATAACTTCTGACGTTCAAGATTCATTAGACAAGATACAGACGGGAAAAAAGAAAAGGGAAAAAAAATGCTCTTTATGGGCTTCATTATTATCTCTTCTACTAATAATACTGTCTAAGATAGAACGCACACACCCACTAAAGTGAGGATTGTTGCCATGGTAACAACTCTAGGTTAGTCTGATAGATCAGATCCACATCTGGACAGATGTAGGGTTTGAAAACAATTCATAGGACCTTCTCATCCAGGAGGCTGGACCAACAGTTGATTCTCACACTGTCTCTGCATCAGGCTGGTTAGAGCTACAAGCTACAAACAAGGCGACATATTCAGAGTGATGCAAACTCGTCAACGGGAGAGTGTTGATGCAGACACGCCAATATAATGAAAATGGAATCCAAAGATTGTTGCCATATTCTGGTGTAGAATAATTGTTGTCCTCAAACAATCTTAGAATAAAGAAAAAAGTTACCATTTGTTCTAACATTAAATTTATATAATCATGTTCAGATTACTTCTTGAATATCTTCTTTTATCATTAGATCAAGTTTACCAGATGTCTCTTATCATTTATAAATGAAATGGACCTCATCCACCACAATCCCTCAGAGATTGTCACTTAAGTTCAAGTTTTGTTAACCCCATTCAAAACTGTTGATGACAATGCTGGTTTGAACGACATCTTATTTGTTTACCATCCAGACTACTACACCTCAGCTCTCTCATCATCACGTTAAACCATCCCAGAGACACTCTACAAGGAAAGACAATCTGATCACCAAGACTAGCTAGACCGACCTGAAGTCAAATGTGCTAGTGGTGCATCTAAATGCCTAGACAAGGTCGAGTTCATATCATTAAGAAAAGCATTTTGCCTCAGCATCATAGTACTGGTATGACTAAAATATCCTGAAATGCTTTTGCATTATTTCATGAATGGACTTGAATGATGAAAATGAAGATGATGATAAAGATGACAGGACATTTGTCAACTTCTCTGAATTATGGATCCACTAATGTGATTTTTTTCAGTCTTGATACCAATGCTCTTTGTGTATTGATTATCACCTGATACCTATACAACACTTTTTTACAAACTAATGAACAGTTATATTATCATATGAATTATAATTATTATCATTATTATATGAACACTTATTAGTTACAAAAGAATAAAAACACTTCTGCACTAATCAGTTGAAACTGAGCAAATACAATCCACAAAATCTAGCAGCAAACTGAATGGCTCGGTTTCATTTTCTGATAACTACTCTTCATATTTTTAATATCAAAGCCTAATTTTGGATCACTGCATTGCTATTCTCAACAGAACACCTGGTCAACAATGGTGGTAAAATTCATCTTAACCACTACAGATGAACCATTTTACTCTGTTTTTTTTGTCCAGAGCCGTGAACCTCAGCTTTGTTCTGTGTTCTTGGCATCCTCATGCCATTACTCACATGCTACTGTTAGAGGAAACAGTCTAAATGCAGGTTTGATTGTTCTGCATGTCATCTCTGTACATGCCTCATCTTTTTTTAATGTTAGCTGAGGTGTTGAAGTGCTTGCCAAGTCACCCAGACAGAAGCTGTTAATAGCACCTACTTTGCCTGGAGCTCTGGTGAAGGAGGTAAGTGTTTTCTAACAAAGGAGGTGGAGCTTTGAATAGACTCACTTCAGTACAAAGTAACACAACCGACCATACAGAAAATACATTGAAGCTGTTAGCTAGTACATTTGACTTTGTTGCGCTGCCATTTAAAGTACCTGTCGAGATAAAGTGTGCGGTCAATGGTGGTCAGAGTCCTCTAGAAGTTTTTATTTATTTTTATTAACCTTTAAAATCTTTTTTAAGAGTGCCCTGGCCAAGATAGCTACAAACACATATAACAACAACAACAATATAAACATAAAACATGTTCACGAGCACCACAAAAACATCAAAGACTGCCTATATAAAATGTCTAAAATTATTTATTATTTTAGACCTGTAAAAGTTTCAAAGGTCATTTTGGCTAGTTTCAACCCATACAAAGTGTGTTGAACATCATTAAAAGCTTGTTGGAGCTGATGCAAGGCCAGAGTAGGTGTAGAGGCAGCACAGTACATTACAGTATCATCAGCATAAAGATTCAATTTAGCAAAAGACATTTGTCATTTATCAGGGATTGTTAACAACAGGACAGCAGGAAAGGGCACACTCAAAATACTTAAAAGAAAAAAGAAAAAAAACTTCTCTTTATAAAAACAAAAGCACAACTTTTTTTAAGGAAGCAAAAGTTTGTGATAAAATAGAGAATTTTACAATATCACATTTGATTCTGGTGTAAAATATTGTCTTGTAAAATCATAATATTAATATCTAATGTTGAAAAATTATGAGCTTTCTACATTTTCTACTATCAGCTTTCTACTTTTGTAGAACTGTGTGTTTTGATTGCAAAATTCAAACTCCCTTTTGTCAAACTCATGGCCCACAGGCCATGTGTTTGACAAGTGTGATCTGAAACATGCAGTACACGTTTCAGATGTTCCACAAATGATGGTAGAAAATGTTCCAAGACTTCAGATTTAAAATTCTTCGTTGTACACCAATAATCACATGTTCATTTTATCTTTGGTAACTGAGGCTGTCACGGTTTTGGGAGACAGTAATTTCAGGGTAACCCAGAAACCTCTGCAGAGTCAGGCCACCATGACATCCTTCCAGACGCAGGGCTCTTCCAGTCTAAGCATAGCCTGCACTTAAACTCAACCAAACCCAAAATAGAGCGCCAACCGGCCACAGCATTGCTGAGCGACCTCGGTCATCTGCGTCAGCACATTTCAGCCAGACGCATCTGCACCGGTGCACCAGGCCTTCAGCTGTGGACCGCCACATGTGGACACAAGTGTCTGAGAAACAACAGATGTCCCTCACACTCATCCTCCTCCCCCGGCATGCAAAAATGAACTGGACATAATTACAGAGCCAACACAAATGCCACACCCTTCCAGAAACATGTCATTCTCTCTGCTGGCCTCGGTCTTTGCTTCATTTTTTAGGCCTCAGGTCTCCTGCTGCTTGATGCTGACACCTCTTCCTCCCCTGCACAGATCAGTCCAGTTAAGGGGCTTGGCTAAATGTGGAACCGGAGCCACAAATAGAACGTGGATGTAACTCTGCTTGCTTCCATCATCGAACTGCCAAAGCAACGTCACAAATAGGAACTCAGGCTGTCAGAAATAGATCTGTTATTTGTGAAGACATCACCTCTGGGGCTGATGAAGGCAGACTTGAGCTTTCATCATGCATCCCCATCTCTTCCTTTAAGATGAGGTAGGAAAATTAAATTAAAGCGTATCACATGATGAATGATAAAACTGCTACCAACCGTTGCTGTATCATGACAGGATGCTGCGTGATCAAGTTCAGAGTGCAGGTTGACTTCATCAGCCTTAAATGGTTTGATTGACAGTAACTTTAAGCAGCTAATTATCAGACTACCAGGATGCCGCTGTACCGAAGCGTCCATCAACCTGACAGAACCTAGTCCCTGGTTCAGACAGTATATGACGTTCTGACTTTGCTCAAAGCTCCCAGTCTGACGCCAAACTAGAGAATCAGATCCAGTTTCTCGGACTACATCACAATAACGTCCTTTAGTCCACACGTGGAGCTGGCATCAGTCACTCAACAGTTCTCTGGGACGACAATATCAAAGAGCCGAACATACATAAGCACATTAGAAACAGAAGAACAGGCTGGAAGACATACTGCACATCCATTGGGGTTTATTCAGACCGTTGATTCTTTGTTATAAAGCTCAAAACATGAATCACAACAACTCTTCTCACAGAAGCCCGTTTCCTCCACTCACTGTGAGGAGAAGCAGAAATGAGAAATGAAACCTACAATCTGAAGGATCACTGAGGATCATCGTCAAATTTGCTTCCAACACTCCTACAATCATAAAAATGCTCCTTCTCTTTTCGCAGAAGAAACATATACTCATGTAGACACAACTCGGGGATATTTGCAGAAAACATTTGTGATCAATTCAGTGAGCTGATGGTCGCGTCGCCATTTACCCTCCTGTGTTGCGCACTAGGCTGCACAAAGCTCTGAAACACCCCTTTGCTCGCAAAACAACCATCAAATCTAATGTAAAACCACATTCTGAACATTTTAGAGAGAAATTTAAAAGAAATAAAGACATCTCCATGGGACAAAGTCTTAAAAGTTTTCCTGCCCCAGCTTTTATCTAGAATGTATCAGGTCTGTAATCTGTAATGTAAATGAAATGAAACATGAACAACAAGGGTTCATACTGTCTGTAAATAAAAGAGCCAGGTACGTTTAGGAACACACAGTCCATCTTCGTGATGTTTAACACAATGTAGCGAGTGATAATGTGGAATCGCAACAGCAGAGGAGAAGAAACTTGACCCTGGACTAAATAAATTCTACAGTGAGGCCGGATTCACAGCACCGGCTCGGCTCAGTGGCCGGGAACAAAAGCCGGAGGTCCAGAGAGGCTTTGAAACCCTGTCGGGGCTTTTGTGTTTTTCTTGGTGCTGCCATGGGTGACAAACATGCATCTAAAACGTTCTGCATCTAGAGCTCCCACTGGTTCTGGTCCAGATCTTTCTACTTCTACCTCCAATAAGTCACTCAGTCTCACAAAGTCCACAAGAACTGTCTTCATGTTCTGAGCTCTTTTTTTTTTTTGGCTTTTATTCAGACTCTGAAGTTTAAAAAATAAAAAAAATAAAAAATTAAAAAAACTGCTTCTCTAACGCCACTAAAAAGCAACCATTTCAACTTCTCAAAGTGTTTTTTCTTTGTCTCCACCTCCCCGATCCCCTCAGTTTTGGGGCCTCCAGTCTCTGTTTGCACTATAAACCCCCCACAGCTTTTGTCAGCTGTTGTCTCCCGTCGTTAAGTCGTGGTAGACGGCTGGCTCTAATCGTGCAGCTCATTTTAACGAGATCTTCCTCCTCTGCTGCTAGGCTGCTGAGCTGCAAACCTGCGGCTTCGAGTGAACCACTTAAACCAGTTGCTGCGTGCCTCTGTGTCATTACATTTAAGTATGCCTGTAACTTAAGCCTTAAGAGGTTTAGGGCCTATTTAATTTCATTATCATCGTTGTTGTGCCCTGCAGCTCATCAGCAGAAGCAACAAGTCTTTACAGATGAGATGAATGAAACACCGGTGAATTGTTTTGACGTGATATTTGTTTTTGTTTTCTTGGCATGCTAAACCTTTTCATGATGACCTCACAATTATACAAGTCACTTTTAATCACGTAAAAGGCACATATGTCAAACTCTATTTCATCCAAGGCCACATCATCACTATGGTTACCGTAAAAGGGCCACATCACCACCACAGTTATCATTAAAGAGCCATATCCTCACCATGGTTACCATTAATGGCACGGTTATTCTTTAATTCCTCAACCAGCTTTGTTGCCAAGAGTTCCCAGTAGTTGATGGAATCGGTCATAAAAGAAAAAAACAACAACACTTTTGTCATTAAAATCTTAAATTTAACAAAATTCTGAAGTTTTAATGAAAAATTTAGGCGTCTGTAAAAGAATGTTATGAAATCTCAAATTTCTAAAAAGAAATGAGACTTCTACTGTAAATCTAAAATTTTTTTGTAAGTTCCCATATTAAAAAAAAATTAAAGAGAATAAATAAATAAATAAAAGAGCTGAGCTGGCCAAGCATCTGAAATACATCATCGGATTTCCCGCTAGTTCCTGGACTCGGTTGTACTTTGTTTTTTCCCAATCATTCTTTTTCAATCATTTATCAAATCCTGACTTTTTGTCATAAACCAGCTGCTCTCCACTTCATTGAATTTTTTAATCTTTGCTGTAGTGGTGCACATAAACAAAGCTGTAGCTTCTTCCCTTCCCTTTGATCAATGTGTCAACACTTTAAAGGCAAAATTAACTAACTTGTTTGTACGGTAGCCACCCAGCAGCAGACAGGTTCAGCAGGTCTTCGGTTGAATCGAGCCCTTCCCTTTAGGGTACACCTTTTCATAACAAAAACAATAAACCAGCTCCAAGTTGAGTGTGTTTTTAAGGCAAAGGCCTAACAGAAGCATAGATTTAATCTCTAGGTTAGTTTGTGGAAAGCTTCTGTTTGAATAATCCAGGGATTTAAACGAGTCATTTAAACAATCCCATTTCAATGTTTGTTTTCAATCTGGGCCCAGCATTATGGTTTTCATTGCACCTTTAAATCCTCAAAAGACCTTTTCTTCACACACACAAACACCCGAGTCATGTATTAAAAAAAAAGGAAAAGAAAAAAAAGTTTAATATAGTTGATAAAGTAGCAGAAACAACCAACATCACAGTTTTGTTGTCTTGTAGCTGAAATGTGCTACTGCTGCACACCACCAATGCCGAAAACAGGATCTTCTTAAACATGATGATCACAGAACTGGTTTTACAACCTTAGATTTATATTTAGTGAGAAACCTAATTGCTGTTCTGGATAAACAACTGGTTTTACAAAACTATAAAGTATTAAAAAATAAAGTGTGCTAAAGTGACAGCTTGACAGCTTTAATTAAGGTTTATGCAACAACACTAAAACAAAAAAAAAGTCAGAGAGCCTGCAATGCTGCAGGGAAAAGTAAGTGAACCCTTAACAGCTGGTTGAACATTGGAGCTGCTCAATGTTCTTGATCTGCTTCCTGGAAGAGAGATCATTGAGTTCATCTTCCCTGAATCATGAAACTCCCTCCACCATGCTTCCCCACTGGCATGACGTTTCAACGTAGGGAAGCCGTTTCCCTTTCCTTTTTCATTTTGTGTCTTAATGTTTGTTGAAAAATGTTGCAATTAAAATCAACACAACTGCTTTCTCTCCAGCTCAGTGTTATTTACGATACAAGAACAGCTTGGAAAGGAAACTGCTTATGAGTGAAGAGCGGATATTTCACTCAGCAGTTCATGTTCATGCACATCTACTTCCGAAACGCAGCGGTTGCTATGGGGATCGGTGCATTTGATTTAATGCATTGGGACGTTTTCCACACTTTCAGTTTTTGCTCGTGACATCATGATCCGTCTTTAAATACTTGTATTCTGGATGTTTATCAATGTTTCAATTAAAAGAAATAGTTTACCATATTGTCAATTGTTTTCAATTCCTGCCTCTGCATAGGCCTGCAGGTGTACAGTAAAATACTGAAATGTTTTTATTTGTTTGGGATTTGACTTTACTAGTTTAAAATGCATGAAGTAAGAGAGAGAGATGAAGGTTTTGGTCATAGTAGCAGCAAGAATTTAAAACTACTTTCACCCCTGGGGCTGGTTTATTCTAGATAAAGGTTATTCAGATTGGATCAAATCTTGAAAATGGGTTGTTCAAAAGAAAAAAGGGATTCCGCATTCCAATTAGATCACGTAATCCCATCTTGGATTTTATCTGGCTGAAACCTTCAGTTTGTGCTTTTTCAAAGCTTTTAGGTAGGACTGGGATACATTTGATCCAAAACAGCTGGATTACTCTGATCCCAGGAGAAGGTTGGATTTGGTCTGAATTCCAGGAAAAAATAAATAAAACAAACTTAAAACTGGTCAAATAATACATTTGTATCATGTAGTGTTTTAGTACTCAGTTTTAATTTGCAGTTGGTTTGTTCAGCCATTAAGACACAAATGAGATGAAGCAGACAGCAATTTCCCAATTAAACCCATCTGTACAGTTAAGTGAAAAAAACAGTAAGCACAAAAGAATTAATAAAATAAACCCCAAATTAATTTTCAATATCAAACAAAAACTTTAAAAAAATTTAACTTTCATCTTTCACTAATAATTGCAGGGACACAGTTTAAAATAATTTCTAACAACTGCATCCCTCATTGCACCCCGGTCAGTGCCTCATTCCGAGGTATGGCAGGAGGTTCTTCTGGGTCCTCAACAGGCTCAGGTGCATAATGAACATCATCACAGAGAGGAACGTGGTGTCTGGTGCCAATACTGTGAAGCACAATATAGACCAGTATTATGTCACGTGCTCCCAGTGGCTCCTCTTGTAAATAGCTGAGACATCAAAGCGTGTCTTCAGAACTCCATTTAACCGTTCAACAGAACAAATTGCCAATATCATCGTGAATGAAGAGTTTTGAATGTACTTTTATGTTCTGTCTTTTGGACATTCACCATTTGTTGTGATTTACAGCACCTATAAATTATAAATATATTGACTGTTTTAAAAGGAAATAAGAAACTCGATGTTTTGGTAAGTGTTGGATTTTCTTTTTCTTTTCAAATAATATCTTGGAGTGAGCCCAAAATATTCTACCTGTTGTTCTTCACATAGCTTATATTGTAATATTTAGTCCCATTTAGAACACTTTTTTATCTGGATTTGGTAATCCTGGAAAGTGTTGATCTGGATCAGAGTAATCCAATCCAATGTTGCTCTGAAAAACCAAGACAAAAGTATGGTGGATTATATGATCCTGGATGTTAAAAACAAAATGGGACTCCCAGATCCAGATAACTTTTATCTGGAGTGAATCTTTTGAAAAACCTGACCCTGGTCGTACATAGTTCTTATTCCAAGGCACTCTTTAGTCAACTCTTCTTTTTTTTTTTGGATAGCACTTCCTCCGAAACATCCTCCTCAGTGTTCCTCATCCATCTTAAACTCATGAAGGTGTGTTGTTTTCATCCCTCTGTTACTTTACGGGTTCTTCTTATCCTCCCTGATTATTCTGCTCATCCCACCCAGACCTATTTTCCAGCTTTATGCGCAGAAACTTCTCCACTCTTTGTGGAGATGTCCCTTTTAACTGAGTCGTGATCCACATCTGCTGTCGTTGGAAACTTAAAAATACCTGAGTGTCTCTTAATTAAAAACAAACAGTCTCAATTATTTTCCTCTTCCATCCTCACAATTAGTCCGATGCCTAAAACTCTTACTTCCATGGAACAGTCCCAACTGACCCATAAGAAACCACATCTGGAAACCGTCAGACAGGCCAACCAATCACAGAAGGGAGGCATGCGCCGTTGGCGGGACAACGGCAAGACTAGTATTGACAGGACATCCAAAACAGCTGCAATGGAGTAGAAACCCTGGTGAACAGCTTTTGGAGGCTTTGCAGTAAAAATATGTCGATATGATGTGTTGTTATCGAGTCTGTAGCTGTTTGGTCAGATCTGTTTGTCTTTGAGAAGACTAGTCCTCCTAGATCTGACCATTCTGAGGACACAGATGACCACATTAACGGACTCAAGGTCCATCAGGACTTACACAACAGACACATTGCAGCAGAAAAAAGACAAACACCTCCTACAACAACAGGACAAAAAAAGGGGGGAGGTATAACATACAACAGATTTGAAATAGACAGTCGGACCAGTGCCCCCACATGGCAGACTGGTACCGTACACTGCTGAGCACAAGGTTGGAGAGCTGTATAATAATGGAATTTTTGGACTCATTTAGGTAACATATAAATTTATACATTAGATTCCTTCGCAAAGCTTTGAATGTACACACACCAACAGAGCAAAACATCTCATTTGCACTATACCATCTTGGTTTGCGCACCAGTATTCGGAGGGAATCATGGTAAGCCACCGGAAGCTTATGAAGCCTTGATCTTTTAAACTTAGCCCATAGAGAGACAATATAAAGGGAAGTACAGAACGCCCTGAACAGGGTCAGCAATACTTCCAGCGAGCGTTTCCCAAACCTCCTAAAGAGGGTATTAGCCTGAAGATAAAGGGCTCTATGGTGTCTGTAGATCATCATCTGTCAGGTGCTCTGTTTTAATGTGCACAAGATATCTTGTTTGGTGGCAAACAGATATCTCCTGCCCTGCAAGGTAGAAGGGTTGAAAACACAGGTCCCTATCCCCCTTTGTGCTACAGACCATGGCAACACTTTTCTTGGCTTTGTATTTGATGCTAAATTGTAGACCATACTCAGCAGCTTGTGGTTTTACATAATAATTGCCTGTACTTCGCTGGTTCACTGCTCAAAAGTTTTTAGTGGGTGATGAGCCGAGGCAGCAATCGTGATCGTAATTTCCGGTAAGTGCACCATTGAGTATGCATTTTGGAATTACACTTACCTGCTGAACTCTGTGCACTTAGTAAGTGCGGAGAGTGTACCGGGTTTAAGTGTACTCATGGAAGTATGGATGTCAGAACACACCACAGATCATCTGCATACATTAGATGGTTCACTAACTTGTCCCCAACCATACATCCAATTCTGAAGGCATCAAGTCATTTTGACAGATCATCCAATATCAAGTCTGCAGCCATCTTGATTACTTTGTATTGTGGCGCTCAGACACCCGAACCCTGCCGCAATCAGTTCAGTACTTTTTGTACTGGTGGAAATAGTCAATAAATGAGAGGCATACCACACCAACCTCACAGGATAGAATTTCCCTTGAGTGTGACTGGCCAGGCTGACGCTAGAGCATGCCTCCAAAGTAAAGCAATGGTGCTGTCATGGCGATGTTAAAAAGTGAAAATATAGCATTTTTAAGGACAAGAAGCTTCCTCTCTTACCAAAAGAAACAGCCCGACCGTCAAATCCCCAGCCCTTCATCCTCTAACTTGATTAACACTGTTAAGTGCTAAAAGAACGTCGAGCTGTTGTTTCAGTGTTCTGACGGCAAAAAGTCATGATTTCACAACAGCTATCTTATTTTTTTTTTTAACAACAAAAGCGTTCAAATTCTACCAAAAGTAGTGACAAAAAATGCAGAAGTGCAGTTTGATAAATATGTAATTTTTGACAAAATTCAACTTCATGTTGAGTTGCAATTTAGTAAAATTTTTGATTTTTATAAGAATTTGTTTTAACATTAAACCTGTAATACTGCTAGATTTTACTTCACATACATAAACACACACACACACACACACTCGGTCTTAAAACAAAACTTAGTGATTTCAGAAATGTAAAGTCACAATTGTATGTTAAAAAGTTACAATTTTGAAAAAGTATATTACAAGTAAAATTTTGCTATTTGTGTTTTTACAACTAAATTCCATGATAATGGGACATAAAGCTGCAGTTATGCAAAAATTTGTAATTTTGCAATAAAGTTGTATTTTTAGGCAAGAATAAAAATGCAACTTTTTGTTTAAAAAAAATAAATAAACCCTGAAATATTCGAAATGACGATTTTGAAGTAAACATTCCATGAAATAAAGTTGTAATTTTATGTCAAAAAGCTGTGATTTTGTTTAATTTTGACTGTGATTTGAAGTAGTTCTGCAGATTTATATTATTGTAACTCAGTTTCCCATCATGCCCCTGTGCCATCCCCAGCAGCTGCCTGGGCGTGGCCTCCATCAGCATGATGCCTGAAATCAGAGACAAATGGACTCTGTATCCCTGTGGAGACAAATCTGACAGGTTTATGGAGACTGGACCAACTCTGAGTCCTGGACCGTCTCTAAAATGTCCACAAACAACAAAACAGAAGCTGAAGAAGAAGAAGGAGCTGCTTTCATTGATTATCTGTCAGTCTGAAGAGAGAAGAGGAGGCTGCTGGACAGACATCTGACTGTCTTTGAGGACAGCAGTGCTCCCAGATCTGTGTGTCTCTGAGGACAGCAGTGCTCCTAGATCTGACCATCTCTGAGGACACCAGTCTTACCAGATCTTTGTCTTTTGTCTTACCAGATCTGACTGTCTCTGAGGACCCCAGTCCTCCTAGATCTGACCATCTCTGAGGACCCCAGTCCTCTTAGATCTGACCGTCTCTGAGAACCCCAGTCCTCCTAGATCTGACCGTCTCTGAGGACCCCAGTCCTCCTAGATCTGCTTGTCCCTTGGGACACCAGTCCTCCCAGATCTGCTTGTCTTTGAGGACACCAGTCCTCCCAGATTTGCTTGTCTTTGAAGACACTAGTCTTGCCAGGTTTGTTTGTCTTTGAGGACATCAGTCCTCCCAGATCTGGTTGTCTGAGGACGCCAGTCCTCCCAGTATCCCAGGACCAGTATCTGGTGATGGGCCTGCAGGTGTTTCGGCCTTGAGCTCTGACTGACAGGTGTCAGCGGCCAATTAACGCAGCTGCGAATTCATCAGATGAATTAAAGATGTTTTCTTGACTCACCTGAGCGCCACGCGGACTGAACTTTCATCCTGGCCCGTAGTCATGACTCCTGGCACAACAGTCGATTAAATATATATATTTATTTATGTTGGCTGCTTGCCCTCGTAAAAAAGAGAGAGAAGATTGCGCAGTCCTCCGGATCCTCGGAGCTGCTCACCGGGACTCCAGTGGCGCCATTTAGAACAAAAAAAACCTGAAAAACGTCGCCGGTGTTTCAGTCCGCGGTACCCGCTTGAAATTAACCGCTGCGCCGCATCTCTGCGCAGCTCGGCCCGGATGCTTCTGAGCTCCGGCCGCTCGAGCACACACACGCATACACACATGCAAGCACGCACGCTAATCTAAATGACTCTCGCTCGCGCGCACGTCCAAGAGCCTCACCGACTCCGTTCGCACCGGGGAGGGAGCCGCAATGCGTCAGCAAGCCACGCCCCTCTCCGGGGACATGGCAGCGGGATGACGTCATTACGAGGGCGTCATCCCCCCCAGAAAACGTTCATTTCCAGAACTGAACTTTTATCCTGTTTTAAATGTTTTAGATAACTGACAGTTGAAATGATTGAAAATTGTATCAATAAATAAATAAAACTAGAAATTATTTAATCTTATTTTAAACATTTTTAACGTGAATTTAGCACCATTATTATTATTATTATTATTATTATTATTATTATCATCATCATTATTATTATCTACTATATGTTATTATTGTCTGGAATTTTTCTTTTATTAAATTTGTCATTGGAATTAAACATTTAATATTATTACTAATAATAATAACAATGATGATAGTAATAATAATAATATACATTATCATCTACTCCCATTATTTATTATTTAATTCTATTTTTCGGGGGTGAAAGTTAGTATTATCATTGTTAATACTGATAATAATATTAAACATTATTATTGAATACCATTATTTAATAACAGGTATTTTTTGAACTTGTTATATAGTATAAAACCAAGTGAATAATGTAGACAGAGACATTTGAATTTCCATTTAGGGATGAATAAAGTAAAATTGAATAGTAAATTATAAATAAGCACCCTTCTTTTGCTGGAGGCTTTTGGTGCAAATTTCCAGGAATATTACTTCCAGGTACCTATGAATCCACAGCTATGCCTACTGGGAGATAAACCAAAACTACAAAACAATAACATTGACCCTGGTTTAAATCAGTTCTTTTACAGCTGCTAGTGTGATTTTACATCACTGGAATGCCCCAGAACCTCAGAACTGAAGGATATGAACTAAAAAGGGGTGTAAAATGACTCTTGCATGGGTCTAACTGGTTTATTTTAGACCCACCTGGTTTACTTTCAAATGTAAAAATGTATCCCTTTCTCAGCCTGTTCCTATTTAGTCTCCCCCATGGGCTCCATATATGTAGTCCACATAGCTTCCTATTTGGGGTCCACAAACCATGGGGGGACCAAAACCATTTGGCTGTTCGAAGCTGGGACCCCACCCTGGATCAAAGCATCCAAGTTTGTATCCAGATAGGGCCTACGTGGACAGATGTTGGCTGGAAAACTGATGAATAAATGAGTTTGACATGTTGACAAGTGTTTGATGTCAATGTTTTATGTTGACTTCTTCACCTTCGCTGCAGAACTTTCCCTCTAAAAAACAAACAAACAAAAAAAAAACGACCTGTCCAAAAGTTTTACATGGTGTGATGATCCACCCCAGATGCCTCCAAGCCCAGAGATGTCAACAGCATATCTGGAGCAAGTTAATATCTTATCCAAGTGTTTATACCAGCTTCAGATGAAGAATGGTTGTTGATACGGTCTTGTCTGATGTCTAATGCTTCCCAGGCTTTTTCTTTGTGGTAGAAACAGATTTAACAATAAATAACACAAATCTCTGCAAAGCAATAAAAGTCAAAGTAAATTTGAGAATTATATTATTTTCCAAGTTTTTCAGATTTGGGTTAATGTGGATATTTTTCTGTACTTAAGTTGTTTTTTTGTTTTTGTTTTTAACAACCTTTTTGGGGGGGAATTTAATTAGTATGAACAGTAATGAAACATAACAGGCATTTAACAATTAGTCTGAAAAGAAAAACCATCACGGTGAGGAACAGACTAAAATAAAAATAGATAAATAAAAACAAATGAAAGTAAATGATTATAAATAACAAAAATGCAAATTCCTTCCAGTCTCTTTGTGCAATAAAAAATTTAAATGAATAAAAACAAATAAAATTAAAGTAAATTTAAAAAATGTGAATTCCTATCAGTTGCTGTGCAAGAAAAAATAAATAAAAGTAAATGGATAAAACATTTTTAAAAACTGCAGATCTCTTTGTACAAGAAAGAAATCAAAATCAAATTAAATAAAACTAAAAACAAAAGCAAATAAATAATAATATATTTTAAAGAAAAAAATCAAATAATGGAAAAAAAAAACAACTTGTTGATGTGGAAAAGGTGTTTCACACTTCAGGCTCAATAAAAGTAAAGATAGAAAGGTGTTTCTTTTTAGACTAGTCAGCATCAGAGCAGTGAGTGCATGAAGAGCATGTCATTACTCCAATAAACTAACCCAGACTGCCACCTGGTGCCTTCAGTTGTTATGACGCTGCAAAAAGTCTGCAGAGAAGTAGACAGGATGAAGTTTAGGGGTTCAGGAAGCATGTGGTTACACACAGAAGAAAACAAAGCAGAAATACCTGAGTTAGCATTTTAATGGGGGAGAAAAAAAAAAAAAAAAAAAAAAAAAAAAAAAAAAAAAAAAAAAAAAAAAACACAAACCAA
>JBAMYA010005357.1:0-18090 GCA_037176975.1 Arrhamphus sclerolepis | reverse complement strand
TATCTGCATCCATTCATGACTAAAATGAGAGAGGAAATTAGGCTTCCACGCATCCATAAGATTTCACAACGACAGAGTATGAAAAAAAGAGAAAAAAAAAAGCTTTTTACATGAAGCAGAGAATAATTTTAACTTTGCTGCATTCACAGCTATATTCATGAAACTATGCTTATGGCCAATAAGCATCCCAAAATAGATGGGACAAATTAAGATTATATCTGGGAAGAACTATAGTTTGTTTTTGTTTTAACATTATAGCATAAGGAATAATAATCAATGTCTTAGCAGTAGCTATGGGGATACACTTGAGAACTGAACTGAGCTGAAGGAACCTTAAGAGTATAATCAAGCTGCATACAAACAAATCTATTAAGGAAAACCTGTTTCAGAGCACCCTGACCTGAGACCAGTGGCCTTCCAGTATGATAATTATCTGACAGTGTGCGCAGCACCGCTGACCAGCTGCACCATGATGGTTGATGTGAATCAAGGCCACTATACTCACTGACTCTGGTCTGCTTTCAATCACATTTCATATTCAGATATGTGACTTTTTTTTTTTTCTTTTTTGGACTGGGCAGAGTGTATATACACACACACACACACAAATACACATAGGCCAAAGATAGACAAGCAAGGAAGGAAGAAAAGAAATGACATTATAAAGGAAATAGACAGAGGAATACAGAAAAAAATTGGGCTAAACAAAGCACAGAAAAGAGGCTTCACAAAAGCAAGACCAGAAAATCAAAACTAATCTTGAAAGATCAAGAAAACATGTACCCTGGAACAAAATCAGAAAAATAACTAAACACAAAAAATAAGCAACAAAGAAAAGAACACATGAAAACCAAAGTCAACATTTTATTCATAGATAGATAGATAGATAGATAGATGAATGAAATTGTCTCCTTACTAGAAGAAATTCCCTTGAATGACCATTTCTCAATTATCAGAGATGGCTAAGGAGCTGCAGAGAAAACAGGATATTAAAGAAATATGAGCAAAAACTATCATTATCAAAAACATTCAAATGAATTCATTATTTTGTCTCCACAAGGTTTCAAGGACGTTCAAGTTTCCCCGCAGAACTAAAACAATGTTTCTGCATTACCTTAATGAGTCAGTTATTCAGTATCTCTGTTCTTTATTCTTAATAAAGGCATATGTCAATATCAGGGTACATCATTCGATTTGAAGGAGTTGCAACAACACTGCTACAACATTAAGTGATAAAGAACACTAACATTAGCTAAACAGTCAAATCAACTGCTTAATTCAACCACTTTTTAACAAAACACTGTGAAAGAGGTCTGATGCATGAAAACTAAGGGGAAGCTCAGGAAGATATTCAGAACATGTCCTAGATTCTTACCACTTCCAACCCTCTAAAACCATATTTTTCTTCTTTGAGCAACATAGGAATTGTGATTATTGTTTTCCAAGATTCACAACTTGATTTGTAAAGATATATAGCGTGTTGACTTTTTCACTTGTTTTTATCAATAAAGTTTTGGCAGTAGCATGTGTCAGCTGTTGTTAAAAGTTAGCTCTTAGTTTCATTAATAAGCTTATTTTTCCAAGTCATGAAAGTGCCTATAACAACTCTTAAGCTTTTGAACAACATGAAAAAGACATTTGGTACCTGGCACGTTTCATATTAAGGGGCAGAAAATCTGATCAAGAAGTGCCCTCTCGACCACAAGCTGTTCACTGAAGAAGGAGATGGAGGCATGACACGGACCCGAGTCTGTGAGAAACACTGCATTAAGCTCTGTGGCAGTTTGGCAGCAGTTATCAAACTCATCTAATGCTTAAGAAAAAATATTATTTATGAGCTGCAACAACACATCATCAGTAGGGTAAAACTAACCTGTCTCACGACGGTCTAACCCCAGCTCACATTCCCTGTTAATGGGTGAACAACCCAACCGGCCATCAGCAGGAGGGTCCCCCTAAGAACCAGGCTCTGGTCCAGGTTTCTTCCCATGAGGGAGTTTTTTCTTGCTACTGATGGTGTTGCCATGTGCTCGGGGGTCAAGCTCTGGGTTTCTAAAGCGCCTAGAGATGACTTGTTGTAAATAGGCGCTATATAAATAAATTGAATTGAACTGAATTGAAAATAAGCTGGTATACAGTTATGTTCAAAATAATAGCAGCATTTTTAAATGAATAAAATAGAAAAACGAGCGAAGTTCATATATGCACACACTGGGAACACTGCACATTCTAGTCCAAATCAAAACAGGAAGAAAAATGCATCAAATTTGTTATTGTTTCAAAGAAAGTAAAGACTAGACGGATACTGGGCTGTTCGAAAAATTAGCCGCAAAAGCATTTTTCTGAGAAATGCTTGAAGATTTATCTTTTCTGTGAACTAATATTCAGGTGTTTCTGAGAACTGCTTCACACCTGTGTTCATGGAGTCGACCAGCTTCTGTCACCCGTCAACAGGTATTCCAGTCCAGGACGATTGGACTTCATTCTTCAGTTCTACTGCATTTTTTCTCAGAAACAGTATTTTTGATGTCACTCCACAAGTTTTTTTTTTTAATTATAGGATTAAGGTCCAGGGATTGGGCTGGCCACTTCATAACATTAATCTTATTGGTCTGGAACCAACATGTAGCTGCTCACTGGTGTGTTTGAGGTCATCTTGTTTAAAAAAACAAAAACAAAAAACATTTCAAGGACATTTCCTCTTTAGCATGAGGTAACATGATCTCTTCAAGTATTCATAGTATCTCTTCAGTGTTTTCACTGTGTCTTACTGTTATATAGTATTTTCAGAGTGAAGTGAAATATTAGTGAAATATCATTCCTCAGAAAAACGTCTGGTCATTTCCGGACTTTTATCAGCCGTTTAAGTGAAATCAAAAAGGTGCAGACAAACAAAACTGCTGTTGTTGTTTTATTATAGTTGAAATCTAATTTTTGTCATCTGAAAAGCTTTGGATCTGGTCATCTAAAGTGTTTAAAATGCCAAAACCTCCTGAAAATTCAGTTTTGATTGGTTTTTTAAATTTTTTTTTTTTCATGCAGTTTAAAGAATCTATAACATATAAAAATGTCAATTTCTTGAGTTGAATTCATCCTGAAAAAACGGGCAAAAGAATTAACTTCAGTTTTTTTTTAAAAGGTTTGTCTTATCAAGACTCGTGAACGCGCACGTTTAAATGGCCGGTTCCGAAGTAGCGGACCAATCACAATCATGAGCGTCATGGGAGGAAAAGAGCGCGCGCCGTTCACCCTAAAAACGAGGAATAGCGACTCATAACACTGTTGCTGCTGCCAGAAGGTAAAATGCCTGGAAACGCATAACATTTTCCGGATTTGTGAAAACCCAAAGTAGATCCATTCTCCAAGTTTTTTGACACTTAGACCACCTTAGACCAGGTCCCAATGTAAAACCACAAGACCTAGACTGCTGAAACCTGGATTAGATTATGCCTCGGATAGAAAGGAATATGCCAAACAGTTTCTGATTTGTGAAACCTCCATTTCATTTGTTTATGCTTCTTTGTTTCCTCTTCTTTTTCTGAAGCTTATTGAACTCAGAAGTCTCTCCACGTCAGTCTTTTTCATCAGGAGTTCCTCTTTTTCACTAAAGTCATAAATTCATTCATTTAAATTCATTAAATGCGTCTCCGTTCCATATTTTTCTGGTTCGTCTTGAATCTTTTGTTTTTAAAACAAATGTTGACATATCAAAAGCACTGTTCTGTCACCATTCCTCCATCTGACCCCTGTCCACCTCATCAACAGCTTCATTCTGTCTGATCTTCCTCACCGTCTCCAGAGCCTTCATAGTGGTCTGTGTTGTTATATTCTTTACTATCTAAGGCGTAATCTAATCCAGGTTTGGACAGTCTAGGTCTTGTGGCTTTACATAGATCACCTTAGACCAGGTCCCTAAGTGTCAAAAATTAGGAAAATCGATCTATATTGGGTTTTCATAAATCAGTAAAAGGTTTCACAAATCAGAAACAGCATTTATTATAATCCTTTCTTTCTAAGAAACAAATTTATCCAAGTTTGAGCATTTTGTGTTTTTTTTTTATATGAACCAGTTATAAAAATGTCTCATTGCTCTAAAATGTGATGGAATAGCCCTTTAACGTTTGCACAAATCGGAAGCTAACTTCAGCGTCGTGACGTAACCTCGCTAAAGCAAAGTCTCGCTTCGTGACACAGAACCAGGACCAGGTGGACTCTTATGGGTATAAACGGATTAAATCGACATTCGCAAAACGTTGATTGTCAGCTAACGTTATGTAACATGTCGGTAGCTTAAGTTAATTGGGCCCAGTGCCAACGTTTAATTATGCCAATATTTATCCAGTCTTATTTTTTAATCTTTGCATTCGGCCTTTAAAAAGCCATTTCCAACTGTCCATTCAATAAATATGTTGGAAAAGTAAAATGTGCAGTCAAGTGTCATTTACGCCGCCGCCGCTGCTGGAAAACATCCCAGAGGAAACACTGAACTTCCACGACAGATTTAAGAAAGTTAGAAAATGTCAATCAAAACTCGTACTCACAAAGTTGCCAGCTGTTAGAAGAGGAAACTCTAAACATAGAAAAACTTTCATGTTAAATCGCACTTTAAAAAGAGAAAATGTCCAAAAGTTGGAAGTGTAAGATCATTCTCACCTGTTGAAATAAGACCAGACATGGTCCACCTTAAACAGACCAGAACTTCACATTTCAGCCAAGAAAAGTCGAGCGAAGCAGTCACATTTAAACACATTCAAAAGTGTAACTGCCGGTAATCTGGGTTGCTATGGAACTGGACTCATTTTCAAAACACAGGGGGGGTAAAAGTTTAACCAGCTTGGGTCAGACAGAAACCACCGCAACTATTGTACTTTTTTTGTTAACACAATTACTTTATTGTAAATTATTACAAAATTACACTAATGTATAATGTTCAAGGTCAATAACATGCAATATTTTAAAAAAATAAGTCTGAAACAACAGAATGACAATGTTGTTGCAGTGAACACATTGAAGCACTAGATGGCACCACACCACCGAGTAATAGACTACAAGTCTGGCTCTCCATATACAAGACCCTCACAAATAAGACAATGGAGACAAATGTATAAAAAAAAATGGACTAAATTTATTTTAAAACGGACGAAAAGACAATAGTAAAAAGTCAAAAAATTCAGGAACTCAAAAGTATCTGCAGTGTGTAAAGAAAAGGATATCAGCAGCTGAATTAAATTATTGTATCTGCTGATGACAAAAATCACAGGCATAATTTAAAAACATACAAGTAAGAAAGAACTGTGTTGGGAGGGGGCACATACATAATGAAGCGTATAGACAGTGCTTATGTATTGGTTCAAATTTCATCTTTACCATTTAAAAAAAGAAAAAGCTAAAGTGACTTAGTGTGACATAGCACACAGGAATAGAGCGCACACCGTACTTAAAGCCTTCTAACATTTCTCTTGCTCTGAGCACTTCCTGGAAGTAGATTGTCCTTCTTGCGACGACACACAGGCTGACTGCCACACTCCCTTGAGCCGTGAAAAGCACACAAGCATGATGTACAAAACTGGAAAGCACAGTCAGCTCTGCTACACACACCCTCCCCTTTCACTGAATGACACCTCGCAGGATGTTGACATCTAGGGCAAGGTTTGAGGCACTCGTCACTGAAGAGGGTTTTGGCAACCTGAAAGGACAAGAGCTTTTCAACGTCACTTTTAGGTTTTTACACCTCTCACTTCTTATGATATGAGAATCAGTACAGTTACGTAATTAACAAGTATTCACCTCCAGGAACTTGTCTCTTTTGCTGCTGCTGCCTGAGCGTACAGCACCGTGCTGTAATGGGGTTAAAGAGCCACTGGCCGACTGCGGGGTGCAGAAGCTGGAGGGTCTGGATTGTGCCTGGACCGTCTTTAAGGCTGACCTCTTGAGCAGAGCAGTTCTGGTCTCTGCATCAGGGGTAGGGGCAGCCCCACCACGCTATGACACAAAAGCAAATGAGTCAGTAGTTTCCTACCGTACTTATTCATCGCTCTGAACTCATTGTCGCCCTGCAGCAAAGACTATTATGGCATGTTTCCCCCCTCCAACTAAAACAGGGCAACTACCTACTATCATAAAGGCATCCCTGTCATAGAGCATGCTTTAGATGTGCCAATATTAGTAAAAATTAAAGCAGTGTTGAACAGGCCCTCGCACCCATCTCCACTGCCCCCAGGCACCACCACCTTCCCACACCAGTCAGGGTGTGGACACATTTTCCTACCCAGTGCTCCAGTATAGTTCTCCGTTGTTTCTCTTTACCTTTCCTGCCCAGATGACTAAACAACAAATTGGAAAACACAAGACTGAGACCGTAGAGCCTCATTATATAACTTAAGAAAAGTTTATCTGGTTTTTGGATGAAATTTCAGAAACCACCTCAACTTTAACATAACCTTTATAGGTAAATTTATTTTGACCTCATCTAAACCCCACACACATACATGCAAATAAATAAATAAATAAATAAATAAAATGACATCTCTGATGTATGAATCAAGCACTAAATATTCTGATACAATGACAGTTTGTAACTAAACAGTCATCATCATGCTGTTCATATTTAAACTTCATGAACCAAGATGACAACAATGGATCAAAGGTCCTCTTTTACTTTGGGTTGTTCCCTTCAGGGGTCTCCAAAGTGAATCATTTGTCTCCACCTGTTATCTGCATATGTGAATGTTGGGGCTGATTGGAAAACACTCGCAAAAGTTAGTGCAACTTTTCTGTTATGGCAAGACATAAATATTTGAATACACTAATGGTAGAAAGTTAGCTTGACCAGAGGTCATCACCAGCATCTTAGTTCAGACCAGGGTTGAGTTACATCTGCTAAACCCACTCAGAGCAACAATGCATCATACAAAACCTAAATACAGACACATTTTGCCTGTGTGGGCACATATACATATATATGTATACATACACACACACATATATACATACATACACACACACACACACATTATATATATATATATATATATACATATATGAAGAAGCGCTTCCCCACGTCCACATCCATGGATGAGGTGCCCCTGGTCCAGCAGCCCAGATGGGTCAAATGTGGAGAAAGAATTTCCCCATGGGGATGAATAGTAGTAAAATCAAATAAATAAATATATATTTATAAAACAACAACAATAACAATAAACAGAGCAGATAAAATACCAACTACCTCGACAGGAGTCTCCACTTCCCTCTGGTGGTTTTGTCTCCTTAATCTAGCATGCTTGTCCTGCTGGAGGATTTCATTCCAGCTTTTGCACACTTGACCACACCTGCATAAGACAACATAACTGATGAGACCAGTACATCTACCCATTATCCACAGGCTATTCCCAGTAATTCTAAAAATTTACTTTTTTCCTCTCAATATTCTTGTTTACTTGTTTTACAGCATAAACTGCTCCAATTTTCTTTAGTAGAAATTCTATTGTGTTTTTACCACATGCGCACACATCTCATAGTTTACCATCAGAATTATAATACAATGGTGGATATGTCCATTGATTCCAGTTGGATATATGTAGTGCCTAATGAATCACAACTTAAACTCCTTAGTTTTGATTTGGAAGTAATGGCAGACGATGTAAATGGAAAACAGTAGAAGTAAGATTTTAACATTATCAGCTAACCTTTTTAATGATCAAAAGGTTAGGTGAAAACATGAATTGATCACCTGTAGACACTGTCAGAGTCCAGCTTGCTGAATATGACAGCCAGGATGTGCCTGAGGTTCCTCTTTTTCAGCTCTGTCAGGATGTCCATGTCCCCCAGGCCCATCTTTCTGCCAATCAGCCCTGCCAGTGGCATCGTGGTCCTGAACGTCACCGGTGTCTTAGCTAGTGCTGTTGTGGACTTCAGCTCTTCTTTCAGGGTAGGGCTTTGGCCAGCCAACATCTGAATTTTGTGTTGGCAAATGGTGTGAACCAGCTGCAAGGCTGGAGTCAGAGACAGATTTACTGGGGTTGTCCTGAGAGGAGTGATGGCTGGATTAGAAGAATCTGCACTACAAGGCGTTGCGTTTTCTGGTTTGGCTCTGGTGGTCTTGAGTGGGCTAATATGTTTTGTACAAGTCAGACTTTTAAAATATTTACATGCAGCAGGTGAGATAGTGCAAGGGGTGGCATCATTTGCAAAAACTTCATCTTCTTTAGAATGGCTACGGCACTTCTGTTGATGCTTTCTATCCACCGAGTCATCTTCAGATTGGGAGCCACCTTCTTTAAGTGTAGAAAGCCTGTGCTGACGCTGCAAACGAGAACGCCGTTTTGCATCCACAAGGTTTGGCGTTTCATAGTTTCCTCTGGAAGCAGAGAGGAGCAGCTCCTGGAATGAGCCATCATGGTCAGCTGAGGAATTTTGGGATTTCTCAAAAGTCAGGGAACCAAAGCCACTGTCTTCACACACATACCTGTATCAAGAATATGAAAAGGGATTAATATAAATATTTCTTATTCATAGTTTGAAATGTTACAGCAAACACACAAAGTTTAATGAAGAAAGCACACACCTGGTGTATTTGGGCTTTTGTGTGAATGATGGTGTTGACAACACACTTGAGCTGTTACACAAGATATCTGACCCACTGCTTACTGGTGACGGAGGGTTTTCTTTTGTTATGGCAGGAAGAAACTTGACAGAGGACGGAGTATCTACTTGATCACAGGCAGAAATGCTCTCACTGAAATCAGCTTCTGCAAGTGAAGAACTTCTCTCAAAAGCGGAGAAGTGACCATTGTTGAATTTACCATCCTCAAGAGTGGAAGTCCTGACCTGCGTGAAGAGGAGACGACGTTTCCTGCCAGAAAGAGGTACATCCTGCCCCAGTTTGAAAGAGTTTTCCCCTCCACTTGTGATATCTAGGGAGTCAAATGACACGCTGAGCCAGTGCGCAGACTTGACACCGGTGGAAGATTCAAACCCTCTGGTATATGGTGATCTTGAGATGTCATTTTTGACAGAGGTGGGTTTGCACATGGGAAGTCTGTGTCGTAAAGAAGCATCTCTTTTGTATATTTTAGGAGTTTCACACCAGCTAAGTGCAGAAGGCCGCAGTAAATCCCTGGAGTCTTTGCCTAAAATACTAAGTGATTCTCTGTGGGTTTTCTTTGGACTGGCAGAGAGCTTGAGGTTCTCTTTTGGCGTTTCATTGAGTTCTTCTGGAGACAAAGATCTACAGGAGTTGACTCCAACAGTACTCAGAGGACTCTGGAAAAAACCCGAGTATCCGCTATCAGAGAAGTCAAAGCAGTGCTGGTTTTTGTAGCTCTCTGGGTAGGCATTTGGTTCAGGAGTGCACTGCATTGTTCTCCTTGATGGTCAAAACGCCAACTGCAGTGGGGAGGATGCAAAGTGACCTAAAGGTGAGAAATACTGGTAAATAAGACAGTTTTTTGTTTTTTTTAAATGACATAAACATTAAAATACTCACAGCAGCCTTCATTGGTCTCATATATTGTGACCTTAACTGCAGACATAAATGCATGGCTACACTTAGGTCCACAAGTTTTTGAACAATGATGGTGATGATGATTTTACATCTATACACTCACAAAATGGTTTAAGATTTATAAATTTTATCTATCTATATATATGCATGCATACACACACACACGATCAAAGTGTTGCTATTCGCCTTGAAAAGCACTGCAATAGATTTTTTTTTTCTTTTAATAAAAGAAATAAAAAAATACATTTACCATTAAGGAATTACAGGAGTTCAAAAGGTATTTAGTCACAAGTTTCATAATTATATAAAAAACAACATCAACAACAACAACAAAAAACAAACAAACCTGACTCTGGAGCCAAATAATACTGGATCAACCTTCTCATAGAATATACAGTATCGCATAAGAGAAAAATTTCTTTATTCACAATACCAATAAATCTGCTTTCAATGACATCTGGAACCCACTAATAACTTACTCCAACCTAAACCAAACTCATGGACCTAAAGCCGTATACACTCCTACAAACCAACCTGATTAAAATAAGTAATTACAAAAAGGGGGAGGGAGGACATGGATAAACCTTGAAGGTGTGAGTCATTGTTGTTATTGGGCCACTCTGGTATACTGCCTTACATTTCAGAAAAGGCGTGTTACCGTCTCGCTCCAGCAGTGCCCCAGTCTCTGTTTAATGTACTCGGATCAGACATGCAAGCACAAACATGAAAAAGCATGAAAGAAGAAAAAAACAACTTCAACAAAAAGGAGGAAGTGAGGAAGCTGGAGCGTGAGGGGGGCCCATCCACCTCCATGCCCCAGTCTCTCTCACTTTAATGTATGGTGAGACAGATACACACAGACACACACCATACACAGTAGCTGGGGTTGCGTGGGGTGGAAGGGTACTGGCCAGTTGGATCGGGTGGTTTCCTGCCTGAGGAGGCTATGTGATGCCTGGGCTGTCGGGTGTGTGCACCAGCTGTGGGGGTCTCCACTGCTGCGAGGGTCATCCAGGGCGTGTGCGCAGCAAAGGGTCACGTGCTGGGAGTGAAGCCCACAACCGCTGCAGGACCACAGCCTCCACATGTGGGCTGCCCACTCCAACCACTATGCCTCCCAGTGGCCCACACCTGATAATTATCTTACCACTTACATTGGCTTTCACATCATCAGTAACCTCAGTGCGTATGTTCGCCCGGCAGCCATACACACCCATGCCATAACACTACCTCCCCCATGTTGAATCCATTATGTAACTAACATTGGTCATGAGCTGCTTCTTTCCTTCCTCATACTTTTCTCTTCCCTTCATTCTGCTACAGGTTTATCTTTCAGCTGTCCAAAGGAGGGCTGGGTGATATGACCTCAAATCAATATCACCATTAACTGAGCAAATTACCTTGATATGATTAATGAGTGGTTATTTTAGTTCAATTTATTTTTTGCTCAAAAATAAGTGACAAGGCTTTTTTTCAGCCAATATAACCAACTATTAAAACTGGGATATTATGCTAATAAAAGAGGACATATATTTGATTGTCAAATAAGTGAAAGGAAGCACACATCATTTAACAACATATGGATGTTCAATGTTATTTCAAAGAAAATAAATAATCGGCATGAGCAAGATTACATCCATTATTGGTTCTTAATGTTGGTATCGATTAATTGCCCTGCCCTAGTCCAAAGAATCTGACTCAAGAGCATGAGAGGCTTTTTCAAATGTTTTCTCGGAAGATCTAAATATGGCTTTGCTGTTTTTGAATGCATGTTTTTTTTTTAAAGAATGTACCACACTGATACATTATACGTCAGTGACGTGTGGTGAGGTTCATGGCTGGTGAGGCACTGACACCATCAGAATCAGATTTACAACTATATGAACCCAAGAGAGTAGATTATTCACCATTTGATAATCAGCAGTTAATAGGTGCCGTTTCATATCTCATACCCAATAAACAAAAAAAAAAAAAAAAAAAATTTTGTAGACCAAGCCTTTTTTGAAGAAGGATGGGGGGGAAACAAGTGCACGGCGATCTGAGCTTTTTCTCTTTTTACAAGTTCTCACATTTTCTGTCTTCATACAAGATCAGATTTTTGTCATACAAGTGCTTGCATTGTGTCATACAACTTCTCACATTCACTTCTACAAGCTGGTGCATGTTGACATATCTACCTTCATACTTTTCACTGCTGTTGTAAGATCGCTGAGTACACAAAACAGGTTACATACATATTATATACATCAGCTAAACTATGTAAAGTCAGGGGGCATATATTAAAAGTGTTTGAAACATTTGATTGGTGACAGACACTAATATGCTCTCATTGCATAGTAGAGCACAGCTGGGATTGCGCAACCCAAAGTGAGGCTCAGCTTGCTGCTGCCTCACCCTGCATCTCTTCCCCATATTTGAACGGGAAGAGAAAATTCAGTGATTTTTAATTAAAAAAATTAAAATTAAAATATAAAAATTGCTTAAGTTAAACAGAAAATTAGTTTATAGTTCAAACCACTGGATAAATATAACATTTACTCATTTATTATATATTTTATTCTTTCCATGATGACAGGTGAGGCTCTGACCACATGTCACTGGTATATGTACACACACACACACACACACACACACACACTTACTTATAAAGCACATTCAAAATCAACCTCAGTTGACCAAAGTGCTGCACAGAACAAAATAAAATCCCAAAATAATAATAATGATATACATACACACAGTATTTTAATGGAAAAAAAGACCATTTGTAGTCAGCTCCATAAAAACATCTGTGTATTCCACTGTGAAGCTTATATGCACCACCTGTTGTGACCCAAACGTTTTTCTTGCAAATTTCTGGGTTTCAAACTAGAAATTGAGTTTTTGATTACAAATAAATCGTTTGAAATCGAATAAAGTCTATGTTTACTACCCTGCCCCCCGCCCTTTTAGATTTGCATATTTATAAAGTTTTCATGTAATGTTACCTGCCTGCACTGCAAACGTTTTCACCTCTTAATTGGTCTTAGTGCACTGTTCTCTCAGTTAGGCCCATCATTTAAAAAAGAAAATAATTTGTCACCCAAATCGGTTTACTTTGCCAGCTCAACCTGAAGTTGGAACTTTAGATTAAAAAAAAAAAAAAAAAAACTGATCTAACTTCTTCTCAGAGCTGGAAACGAGCCTACATATACGGTGCCTACAGAGCTGTGTGATACATTATTTAAAATGAAAAAAAAAAAAAAAAGAAATAAAAAAAAAAGAAAACACTCAAGTTATGTAAGAGTGGAGTAAACAACGGGTTTTTAACAAAGACTGCCACCAGCTGATCCCACACTCAGCTGTTACTAGGTGAGCGCGTGCTGTAGATTCCTACAAGTTCCGGCTATAAAGGAGATCTGTAACCGCGAAAAACGATGGACCGGTGCCGGCAAGCTGAGCTTCAAACATCAACCTTTAGTAAAATGCTCGACTCAAAAGCCTCAGCTCCATATCTGGCTAAACCAATTACTTGAGCCAAAACACCTGCGTGTATATGGCAGGTAGTCAAAGTGGGGAACAATACAAAAAAAAAAAAAAGGGGGTGTCTTTATAAAACCATATATTTTCAATGTTATATAAATTCGCAAAAGAGTCCGCAATATATGAGAAAATCAATATAATATGTAACATTAGGACTACCATTGGTCTACCTGTGCCTTAGCAACCACCACCGTTACCAAAGACTGACGAGGTAGGCTATTTTATAAGCTAAGCCCTCCCACACAAAACTTACTTCAAACTGGGCTGCTACAAACGCCGGCACTGCTGCTCCCTTGGGTTTACTTCCAGGCCTCTGCTTGCATTCCCTGTTGTAGCTCCTTTTCCCACATAACCACCGACAAACCACGACTCACGGTTTCAAATTTGGAGCCCTGTGGTGACGAGGTCACGTGCTTCCGATTGGCCTCCCGTGCTTCCTTGTGTGGTTACCATAGCAACAGACTTAGAAGGCCTTTATACAAGCCGAAGCAGGTAAAGTAGCCTCCTTTATCTAAAAAAAAGAAAGAAAGACAGAAAAGAAAATATATATTCGTTGTATTCCTGTAAATTAACGAAAACGTGTATTAGCTAAGACAAATGTTGCAAATGAAAAGTATGACTTTCCTGAACCTTGTTTCTTTAAAACAATGAAGTCAACACCGATCAGTTTGTTAACCCTGTTCAACAGACCTTTGAATTTACTTATCGTTCGTCCCCGTGTGTGGTGCTACAATAGTTTTTTCTTCTTCAGGCATGAATGCAGAGACCGTTGACAACACCGACAAGGTTCTTGTGGAGCATCTGGACTACGAGTACATTAGGAAATGCAAAGATGTAAAATACTTGGAGAAGATACTGAGAGTGCTGAGGTAACATCCACATCTTTGAGCATGCTATGTAAAGTGGCAAAGATGGATTATGAAGATTAATATTGATAATGACTAAAAAACAGAATATAAACAGAATACATATATATATGTATTCTGCAGTAAAAGTAAGTTTTATTTGTGATACTTTTTTCTCAGTCAGTGTTAAAAGACTGACAGCAGAAGTATACATGTGTATGTAATATATTAGCTGTTGCAAAATAATGAGAGTGCATCCTGAAGTGTTATATGTGTGTGTGTGTGTGTGTATAAATATATATATTATTAAAAACAGTTTCAAGATATATATATCACATCATATGTGATATACATACATAATATATATGTGTGTGTGTGTGTGTGTGTATGTATGTATCACAGTCACAAAGGATGAGGATATCAGAACATGAAACGGTTTAAAAACAAACAGTAAAATAACAAAAAAAAACAATCCTGAAAACTCAGTTAGCTAAGGAGTAGCAGTAAAAGTTAGTTTTATTTGTGATATTTTTTTCTCAGTCAGTGTTAAAAGAATGACAGCAGAAGTATACATGTGTATGTAATATATTAGCTGAATAATGAGAGTGCATCCAGAAAAAGTGTTATATGTTGTTTAAAAGGTCGGGCAAAGAGGGCATTTATCCTCATCTAATCAAGTTCTGTGAAGATCATCTGGACAAGCTGAACCCTAAGAGTCGAGCCCTCCGGAAGGAAACCCCTGCAGCCACAGCAGCCAGTCTTTCAGAGGATGAGTGGAGCCAAATAGCCTTTGAGTTAAAGGTATGGTGCAGTGTGGCGCATTTTGTTTTCATTGAAAGTCATTTGTCTTTTAGCAACAATACAGTACAATCATTACTGATGCAATAGTTTCTCTGAGGTCAAAGTTTTTTGATACTTTGCTCTTTACAGACATGGGAAGAAGAAACCAAACAGACAGAAACTTCACTTATAAACCAATCAATTTTTGATGATATAGCGAAAGATAAAATTCCACCAGTAAGAGGCTCCAACTGCTTTGTTCCAGTTAATGAGGTAAACTTATTATACACGGTGTACAATACGTGAACTTGTATACATATTTGGTGAAGACAGACACTTAAATTAAACGCTTTCCATTGCAGAACTTAGTTCTAAAAGAACGGAAAAAAACTTCAAAATGTAGCCGTCCTCGTGATTATCGAGAATGGGATAAGTGAGTCTTCACATTTGTTTATTATAGTAAGAGTAATACACGCACTGTTACAGCAGCTGTTTGCTTCTCTAAGCTTCTTTTTTTTTTCAGTAATCCAAAGTGAAACACTAGATGCTGCTTGCGAATCTGTTCTGCCAAAATATCTTTCTACACCCACATTTGTCTTCATTTTTAGGTTTGATGTGGAAAAAGAATGTGACAAAATAGATGCTAATGTGCTCGAAAAGGATCCACCAGCCAATGAAAACACAGGATATCCCAATATCCAGATGAAAGTGGATGCCTCATGTAATGTATCATAGCAATGTCCATGGAATTTATGGTAACTGTAAAGCATGAAATGGACTGAAGTTGTTGTATGTGTGACATGTTTGTGATCTAGTGCTGTCGCAACAAGAGAAGCTGCTTCTGGCAAATCGTGAGAAGCAGAAAGGCAATGAAGCCTTCAAAGCAAACGATTATGAGGAGGCGGTTGCGTACTACTCCAGGTCAGATTCTCCAAACAATTTCATGCAGTACAACCTCAGATGAACAATAACACATTACATATTGCACTGTTTAATTATTTAAGTGTTAAGCTAATAAAAAATATTATCTACAACCCATGCTTAACAGCATTTGAGGACTTCCAAATGTCAAGAACTGTGTTTGAGAGGGAGAATTTTGGGTATGTTTTATAGCCACAGGATCTGGGCACTTTGCACGCTACAAAAATGATTTGTAGGCTTTAAAGTCAGTAAAGAAAAAAAAAAAAAAAAAGCTTTGTTTCAAGAAAAATTTTTGGTTTTTTTTGTCTAAATGGAAAAATAATCAAGTCAGACATTTTTTACATACTGAAAATAGTCTTAGATAGATAGATAGATAGACAAGTACATTTTTCCTCCTCCATTGGCAGATTTTTAAAAAATTTCATTTTATTTTTGCTTGATAAAACAGTTTGACTAGATTTAGGAATATGCGGCTTACACATCTGTCTAACAGCTAAAGTTAGGCTAAAAGAGGGTCATGCAACAGGAAAGGATCAGAAATGCACCAGAAAATCTACAACAGAATGGCTGGAAAAACACTGAAAACATTGCAATCACAGCCCAGACCTCAGCCTAATTAATAATTAGCTCAGGGGTCATGCGCTTGGTCTCTATTAAACACCTGGAGACAATTTGTATTCTTATAGATGCTATATAAATGAAATAACATTGAGAATTGAGTTTAATTAAAATACTGTGGTTGCAACTACAGTCAATTTCATGAAAGAAAAACAAAAAAAGTCCACTTACCTGAAACTACACTGTAAAGAGAGAAAACCCTTCACAGTGATGTGACAGACTGATTAATTAGAACAGAAAATGATTGAAGTTATTCAAGATATTGTTGCTAATGGTCATCTATCAACTGCTGAATCATGGGGTGTGCTTAGTTTTTTACGCTGCCTCTGCATTGTGACTTAGTTTTTTATAAATTGATATTGACACGATAAAATGTCATGTGTTGCTGTTCATCTGAACCTTTATACTTTCCTACATTTAAGATTTGGTGCATAAAACCTGTTGAATAAGGTCTCCATTCTTTTCTTCATGGCCATATGTGATTTTACTTGGCATTCAGGCACATCACCGTTCTGTATTGTGGTTCGATTTTATTCTTATTTAATGAATTACTCTGTAAGTGAGCATTTGTTAACCTTACTTCAAATGAAAGTCTGTTTTATGGCATCACTCCATTACTTACAGGAGCCTGTTCATTTTACCCACTGTGGCTGCGTACAACAACAGAGCTCAGGCAGAGATCAATCTCAAGCGCTGGCACAATGCCACCAGAGACTGCCAGCATGTGCTTGAGCTTGAGCCAGGCAATATAAAAGGTGCTTTTCTTTTATCTGTAATTTTAATGTTGCAGTATGTATAAGAATAAAATTATATTTTGATCTTGTTATACTTTGAATGTGTTTTACATGATTTAGTCATGACTGCTTTTTTAAACAATTGCATATGTGTATGTCATGATTCTATAAGGTAAAATGTTTTTGTCATTATCAGCCCTACTACGTCGCGCTACTGTGTATGACCATCTAGGCGATTTCCAAATGGCCATTGAAGATCTAAGGATGGTGCTTTGGAAAGAGCCGCATAACACTGCAGCCACTGTAGGTCACCTATAGGTCAAGATATAAGGCATGTTTATGAATTGCCAGTAGCCTCTTTTTTTTACACCAGGTGTCATTTTAAAACATGTCATGTGTTTTGTTTGGTGTAACGTGTGCCCTTTTTACAGTACAGTATGTTATCTTTTCCGATGCAAATAAATGCTTTTTGTTCCCACTGTTGAAAAAGTCTAATGTATGAATAATCTGTGGTTTAGCGGCTTCTGTCTAAAGTTGTAAACAAGATGTCAGAAAGTCAACCGGAGCTGCAACACAAAGGCAAAAGAATTGTCATTGAAGAGGTGGAAGAAGAACAAGGCCAAGAGAAACAAACACAGCACTCTGGTAAGACTGTCACGAACAATATCTTTGATTTACACATGTAGTCACAGAGGCTATAAACAAGCTAATGGCTTTTTATATTTTTTTGGTGGGTGAAATTTTTATACATATATATACATATATACACACATATACATGTATGTATGTATATACACACACACGTATGTGTATATATGTATATGTGTGTGTGCATATGCATATATGTATGTATATATATGTATATATGCACACATACATACATTTAAGAGTTCATTTGTAAAAACAGATAAGTGTCACTTCTGACAAAACACATTTATTCTTTGTATATAATATTTTTCATGACCACAAAATATATTTTACACTTTTTCTGTATTTTGTTAAGTGTGAAAAACCATCACACCATCACTCAACAATGCAGTTATCTGTTTTTGCAACTCTTCTGTTTCTTCAACTCTTTATACATGTATACATTCATACGTATATGTATGTATATGTATATGTATATGTTCATATGTATGTATACATATCTCTCTCTATATATATATGTATG
>JBAMYA010005346.1:0-18092 GCA_037176975.1 Arrhamphus sclerolepis | reverse complement strand
TGGGAGGAAGCCGGAGTACCCGGTGAGAACCCATGCAAGCACGGGGAGAACATGCAAACTCCACACAGAAAGGCCCCGGTGGAGGTTCGAACCAGAAATCTTCTTGTGCACCTCCACCAAAAAGAGAAAAAAAAAAATCAAGAAAGAAAAAGAAAAAAAAAACCTGTTAACCATCCATATGAAGAAATCACCTCTAAACTTTGAACAAATACCCTCCATTTGTGAATTCAACCAAGAATGGGATTATTTTGATATTTGCAAGATCATCATGTGATGGTCCACCTTTGGTCTCAGCCTTGGTAAGGTTTTTCTCCTGGCAGGATCCAAGGTGGTCATCAGAGAATGCTCTGCACCTTGGTTGTGGGAGTGGCTACAGCAAGGCAAGCTTCTGGTGGAGCTCTGGCCTCCTTCCTTCTCTGGGCAGCCTCCTCTGCACAACATAGATCCTACAGGTTGTTGGTTTTTGTGCTGCTCTTCTGTAGAACTTGAGTGGCTTTTGAGATGGTAAATTAACTTTAATTGGCTATATGATATTTCTGTGTGGATTCTCCTCTTTTTGTTGCTAATGAGAGACAAGCTGGTAATAATCATCACTGAAAAATTAAGTGAGCTTGATGCCTGGAATCAACTATCAACACACACACTTCTATTGCAATATCCTGAGGGCATTTTCTTTGCTAAGTATCTGTGCTGATCACCATAGTTACTACTCATCACCACAGTTCTCAGTTCACTCAGTTTACCACATTTACTTCTAAGCATGGTGTAAGTGCAAATCTGGCCAAATTGGTTTGGGCTTTTTGCTTTAATTTGATAAAGTTGTCCTGTTTTAAACTTACAAATATCTTTGAATGTTAATCTGTTAACAAATATTATATGAACAACTTGTGTGATTTCTTCAAAGAAATGCACAGAGATGTAAATTTTTGACATTAATCAACCCTTCATATATTAAGTTTGACAGGATGAAATTATGAAATGGTAAAATTTCACATCCAAATTATTGAAAGCGAGCTTCACCTTAAAATCACTTTTTTTTGTTATCAGCACAATAATCTCAGGGGCAAACATTTTATATTTGATTTTTCTGAACTGATGGTATTATGATTGCATATCATGAATTGTATTGCATACTTTTTTGTGCTGCATTGTTGATGTGTGTGAAGCATCCACAGTTAAGAAAACACTGCTTCATCCAACTGTGTTGTCGGCACTCATGTTGGTTTTGTGGAGGACCCAGATCAGACCAGATCAGACCAGATCAGACCGCCAGATGTACGCTGCTTTGGAGGATGGGAGGATGCCGTTCGGTCTATCTGTAATTGGAACAGCAATGTACTTGTGTACTTGATGGCATCATAGCTCAGCTACAACAGGCTAAAACGTATTCAAAACCAACCGCAGTTTCATTGACCATAAAATAATTACTGTTAACATCAATACACCTCAGAATGAACCTTTTTTGAAATATAAATGACTCATGCAGCATGACATTAACCTGTGGAAGCAGCAGATAGACAATAGAGGGTTTCAGAAGAGTTTTCATTCACATATGAGATTTAGAAGTTGAAAGGATGAATTTTAGATGTTGAAAAGCACATTTTATTTGACACCACCCATCGTTCTTATATGAGGAACACAGCAGAAAGGAATAGACATGGACTAGATGTCTTTTAGCAAATAGAATAGCACATGATAACCACATGATCCAGAAACTTTTGGCTAAACCTGAACTCTCCCAAATCCCGCTGAACAAGAAGCACTCCACTTCTGAAATGCTTCCGGATCAAAAGACCGATCAAAACTTCCAAAATTTATTCAAAAATAATACATTTGTTATTCACATATACTTTTTTATGAATAAAATTGGCAACATCTTAAAATGGACATCGTAATTATTTTCTAATTTAGTTCCACGGACATGTTCTTTCAGTGGTCACATAGCAGTACACTACATGAACTAGTAGTTCATGCTAATGCACATTGTTTGGGCTGGTGAATACATGCATTCAAGGCAACTTCACTCCAGTCTAGTGAGTCGTTAAGAGCTGAAGTCATTGACAGAACAATGATGAGTGAAGATTGAACAAGAAAGAAATTCAATAATCAGTCGTCTTCAGTTCATGGGGAGAGGTCAGAGGGCCTTGTGCTGCTCTTTCTGATTGCACTCAGCCTTGCCGGGATGCTGGATTAATGCATACAATCAATGCCCAGACCAAGCAGGGGCATTCAGGACTTTATGACTTGAGCTAAATCAAAGGTCCCTTCAATGAAATCTGATTCCAGTAGGAGAGCTCTCCTCCGATCAGCAAGATGCATGTATGTTAATGACCAGCGTGCTGTGCATATCTCTGTACACATGCACAAATTATGCGCCTGTTTCAGTTTATTTCATTAAATGCAAAACTGCCATTTCCATTGCTCTGTTTTTTGAAGAGCTAGACAGATTACCTTTGTTTTTTGTTGTCATTTATTCAATTAACATAAGACCAAAAGAGGACACTCCACTAAAGAGAGCAAAATGAAAAGATTTAGACGACTTGTGCAGTAGTGAAATGGAATAATGCAAGAAGAAAAAATAGACAAGATGCTAATTTATATGTGTAGGTGTGCAAGAGGTTGGGGATGTGTTTCCCTGCATGACCTTGAATTTAAAAATGCTGTTTTGAAGATACAGAATTTCAGATGATGGATAAGAGAGACAAAGCAATTACCCTCCCAAGTCGTCTAATTTGTATGAAACCTACTATTTTCTTCAATTGGTTTATCTCAGCGTTTGTTTTTTTTTTTGTTTTTTTTTTATGAAAAATATTTGAACACATGGTTTAATCTTTTTAAGTAATGCAGGCATCTGATTTCCATGTGTTTTCCTGCAGGGCCTCTAACACATTAATAAAAAACTCGGTTGCTGTTTTACCTGTAAGAGATTCCTACCACCTGTCTAAGCAGACATCTTTGTGACTGTTCAACGTTACAGCAGAATTGGTCACATGTAGTTTAATTAACACAAGTGGTTTTCTTGTTTTTTAATCAGAACTGCATAAAGGAAAAAAAAAAAACCTTACGGTGAGTCTTAAGCCGTGGAGCTTAATATGATCACAATAAAACCACAAAGTCCTCTTTGCACTGTGATCATCAATGGAAATCAACCTACAATTAAGTCACTAATGAATTCTAATCAATTTAATCTTGGGGAATGAGTTGTACCACATCCTCCTGTTCAGAGGTAGACACCTCTTTCTCCCCTATCTAATCCTCTAAATTAGCAGTTTAAGATATGAATGAAGATACTGACTTCAGGTAATATTACTGTATATCTCTGAACTCCACACTATCAGGGAACTGAATATCTGCTTTTTTCAAGTAAAACCTCCTTAATTGAGTCTTTAAGGCCTTTAAATGTGTGAACAACTGTGTGGCTAATCCAGGTACAGTAATGCAGGTTTTAAAAAAAGGAGCATTATGGTGATTTTTCTCTACTGAGATCCTTTTGGCCAGGTTGTGATGATGTTAACATTTAGTCTCTACTTTTAATAAAAAGTGGAGACTAAAGTCGCATGTTCTGCTAAAAGAAACAAACAAGAGGGTGTACAATTCCTCAACCTGACAGTTACAGAAACAAGTGATGATGGGGGGTTGCCTGCAGACAAGCTTGAGATTGGCCATAGCACCTGGTGATATTTGATAAGGCAGGTCTATTGGCTTTGGGACCGTGGGCTCTGATGCCTCTCATCCACTTCATGTTCTAATAAATCATCTGCAGAATCTTTGACTCCTGTTAGTGCTTTTGAGCTCTCTTCAAAGACTGTAAAACTTGTCCAGGGATTATCAACATGCAGCCTTGTGCTAACAGCTTGAAAAACTGTTTCGATGGAAGTTAGTACACTAAACAATAGATGTTTTATTCAATTGTATTTAGTATGATACAAAGAGAAACATTGCGGAAAGCGAGGCCCTGCATGATTGTACCTCTCACATCAGTAGAATGTTTTGTTTACCATTCAGATTAATGAGTCAAAGGGCCAGAAGTGTAGACAGAAAGTCATGGTGGGGTCATAGTTCTTATTAATGAATTGACTAATTATCGAATTAATTCATATTAACCGTTGCAGATTCACCAGTTTGAACTGAGACATGGAGAAATTGGTTTGTTAATGTTTATGTTACATCCTGTGGCAGCATGCAGGCCTATTGCCTATGTTCATATTTATTTGCAATTCATGTTGTACATGAAATAGGTAGACATTGCAGATGCATGGCCAGAAATCAGGCAGCCAGTGTCACAGATTAAACAGGGGTGGTTCAAGGTGATATAGCCTACACTTGATAGCAGCACGTACTTCCATGAGGAAAATGAGAGCTGCTATTGATTTACTCATGTGGAGGACCTTAAAACAGTTTAAGATGAGAAAGAAGTGAAGAATGACTGAACAGCATTATAAAAGAACACAATACATTGTTGACTTTACTTTCCACACACAATTATTTCTTGTTCATAAATTTTGAATAATGTCTTAGGTGGATTAACTGTATCATTTCCTCCTAGATTTTGGGACAGTTATTTACATACATAGAAGTTGTAACCCTCTAAACTGAATTTTAAGGAATTCTGTTCATGGAATTTAAGTCAAGAGAATATTGAGGTCTTCTTGTGAAACCAAGCCCTTTTGTTTTCTTTCTTTTCTTTTTTTCTTTCTTGGTTGCAGCAGGGTATCATCTGGCCAGAACATTGGAAGAGATTACTGTTTGCTCCAGGGCTTTCTACCATAAAGATTTCTGACACAAAGGCTTTAGAAAGTCAGAGAATGTACTATATAATGCTTTAATGCAAGGGTTCACACAATTTTTGTAACAATTCTCTTCTTTTTTAGGTGTTAACACATTAACGGCTAATGTAATGTGTGCACATCTCACAGTCACGTTGCATCAAGTCAAAGTTAATAATTCAAATTCTGAATTAATAAATCACAATGAGAGGCAAGAGGTTAACATTTAAATGTTTTAGCTTTTATTTTTATTTCTAAACATCATCTATGAGCCCTCAGAGCTCTGACTACTTCTTTCAACGTGATACATTTTATTAATTAATTATTTTATTTTTCCACGCTCACTTCAATTCTGTTCAAGGTGAGATGGGTTATGAAGGAATTTTAATAAGTTTTAAATAAGTCAAACATAATCTGAGTTTACTTCAATATCTATGTTTGAAGTTACAGTACTTAAAAAAAAATAAAAATCTTGAGTGCACTCCACCCATTTTTTTTTTTTTTAAAAGATTATTTACTTTGAGAGGTAGATACAATAAGCACACATACATAATGAAGCAACAAGAGAGTCTATATGAGGGTGAAAAAGAAGTTGAAATCACCATCTGGTAAGAAACCCTGCAATGTGACCTATAAAGCTAAGCAGCCATTACACCCTGATGCAAGTTGCAGGGTTCTATTGCTCATTTCGGAAGAGCAGAGGGGAAGGTTGCACCTCTGGAGCAGCGGCACACCCCTGAGTACTAGTCCATGAGCATTCAAGCAGCAAGTGCAATTTCTTATTTCACATTAGCACAGGCAGCAGCTCCTATTACAGACTCCTGGAACCTTCTTGTTGACACCACATACCCTCTGTATTACCATTTTTATGATATTTTATGTTAAACATTAAATGCATTAAAACTACCCCTCTGAGCAGACCACATTTTGTCTACCAGTTCAGTATGGCTTAGAATAAATATATTCATGCTGTTGGTCAAGACACCTGTCAAGAAATGAAATAAAAGCCCCAAACATGTAGATTTTGGCAATGTATATATATATATATATATATATTTTTTTGTAATACCCTTTTTCACTACACTTTCAACACAGTTGTGCTCATATTGTGATAACTGCAGGTTACAGGCGTTTTGTATTTATTTGCTCTAACAGCCAACCTTGGCTGTTGCCTCTATCAGTCTGGGTTATCTTATTCAACAGAAAAAAGGTCTCTTTTAAAAACACCACACTTCCATTTGAAAGTGCTGCATTGTGAACACAGAATAAATGTAGAGTGGTAAAACTATCTACAGCAGCAAACATTGCTGTTTTCCTTCGTTCTTTCCTTTTTTAAGGACACAAAATGGAAAGTGATATGAAATGACAAAAATTCAAAGGGATATTGTGCAAGTGTGAAGATTCGCTGGGATGACTAACAACACACAAAGACTAACAATCATGCACATCATGAGATTTAACAGCAGCAACCAACAACTGAGAGGCAAATAATGGAAAGGACAACTTAATCTAATTCCTGTCATCTTTGTGCATATGTGTAAGTAGTAATAAGGAAAAAAAAATGAAGTGTCATTTCTGGTGGAGAGTTTAGACTCCGTGGTGGAGATTAGCCAGTCTCACTGAGCTGATCCTTATTGTCCAGGATAAGAGGATGAGCACCATAGCTCTCTGGAGAATTTTACTAACACTCCTACAGCTTACAGGAATCAATAAGAGGATAGAGGATTGTGTTGGTACACTGACTGATTGTGTTGTATCATATTCACTGCCTTGTTCACAGTTTATAATCTGGTCCTTGAGAGCAGTTTTGTGGCTAACAGCAAAAGGATGTAATTGCTCAGGGTGCCCTTCAGGCAGACACTGTGTGGCCTCTCTGTGCCTTTTGTAGTTAAGGAATCCACAGCTGTAGTACCAGATAGTCAAAAATAAAAAGAATAAATATAAGCATTAAAAAATAGAATCACTGCAAAAAACCTCACAAATTCTTTAAACTTTTTCCATTCAGTTACATGACACTCATGGTCATTTGGAAATTTTAAAGTTGCATTTAACAATAGATTTATGAAATCAAATGAAGTATTTGTGTTAAAAACTATTAAAGAATAACAAAAGACCCCAATTCACCTTTGAATACATCATGACAGTGTCCACATGACTTTGTCTGCCTCATTCTAAATCTGCCAGTTACGTGTAAACCTGAATTATGAGACCAGGGAGGTTGGTCTGTTTGTTATGGTTAACTTGGCTTCACTTTGCCACAATACTACCCAACTTGGCACATTGTGAGTATATTTTGAAAATGATTTTCACAACAAATGCAGGTTCAGCTGACCTGTCTGCACTTCAGAGATTTACCCCTCAGTGTCAGTACAGTCCACATGAAATTCATGAAATTCAAAGTTTTTTCTCCCAAAAAAAAACATGTTTATATACTGTTATAAATAAAGGACATCTATTTAACTCTGTTAACACTAAAGTGTTTGAAAGGGAGCTGATGTGATGATTTTACTTTAACCATCTTCTAAGTGTTTAGCTTGGTTTGCGTCTGAACTATCGTTATTGACATGCACTTCAGAGGCCACTTTTCAACACAAGGACTGATAAAAAATGACAAAGCTTTCCAAAATCCTTCATGAGCCCCATTTCCTTCAACCAAGATGTCTTGTTGAGGACCTTAACTCTGCTGTTGAAAGTGATTGCACTGATGGAGGTGTTTTACCAAGCTATCATTTCTATCATTTGCTATCACATGTTTGTTGCACTGTGTACATCTTGACGAATCAATATAACACAACATATTTTTAAATTGGTCTTCAATGGAGAGACAGCAACCAATCTGTATCCTTTTTAATCTTTCGCAAATATCAGTCTCCCTGTGAACATGTTGATTGCGTGGGTTATTGTGTTGGTGTGTTAGAGAGACATGCATTGCTCATTGTGTTGAAGAAATTGCTTAAACTACCTTGGTCAAGTAAGGTTTTTAGAGGACATGCAGGAAAAGGGACATATAAGCAGCACTTCATATCATGTCAACCTTCAGCTGGAGGTTAAACCACAGGTGCAAATGACAAAGCAATGTGGTTTAAGGAATCTGGCTTGTTAAGACAACAGGGTTTGAAAAGATTTATTGATGTTATTGATTTTTTTTTCTTTTGTAAATTTCAAACTATCTGTTCTGTCCCATTCTACTTTAAATCACTATAAACTTTTTTAACTTTTCAAAGACTACCACCTTTCTGTCTCTGAGAGGCTACAGCTACAGAAAGTATTACCAGAATAAAAGAATGCTGTACTACCTTGGGAAAAAAATTTCAAGTATGAAACTACCTCGGCTATTTTGTATGCTGAGTATTGGAGCAGGTCATGAAGGATACAGAGCATTGTTTATTGTGCTTTCCAAAACTGACAGCCAGCCACAAATGCTGTAGCACAAGAGTATGGTGGCATGCTACTGTATGTAACCTAGATTAAGATGAGCATATACACCTCATAATTCATCTTGATACTTCCGTCAGTAGTTATATTATTAATAAGCCAGCAGCCATTTATGCCCATGTCATAACACTCCCTCCACCGTGTTGGACACATGGTATGTATCAACTGTTCAAATACTGTTAAGCCCCTGAAAATGGAAGTACTTCGCTTAAAATGGATGTAATTCCTAAATGGTAAATGATATATAGCAAAAAGTCTGCACTTTCATCTCATCTTGATGTTCATTTTCAAATCCACTGTGGGTTAGTCTAGAAATCTAGACATACTTCTAGAAAAATTATTTGCATCTGGTAAACTATTGAGAAAGTAATCTGAACGTTATTAGTTATATCTGTGCATGAAAGTGTTTGAGCCCACTTTATTTAGTTGTTCTCAAATTGTACTTGCAAAAAAAAGGCAACAATCGTTGGATTCCAATCTCATTATGTTGTTGCGTCTCTCCATCGAACTCATCTCCACAACACTCTCCTACTGTATTGACTAGTTTGTATCACTCTGAATATGTCACCTTGAAAATTGCTCTGAGCGGTTGTAGCGCTAGCCAACTGTGTGCACAGGCAGTTTGAGAAGCAACAGTTGGTCCTGCCTTCTGGATGAGGAGGTCCTGTGCTTTGGAACCTAATTGTAAATATTACCTGTGTATGGCATTAAAGCAATAAAATAAATAAAAACTATATGAATTACTTTGTTTTGTTTTGTTATTTTGTGTAGGATTTCATAAAAAATGTTGACCTTTCTAACACTGTACTGCAACAGTGCATCAAATATAAAAATGAAGATTAGTAATATTAGTCTTTTGAAAATTATTTTGACATATAAGCATGGGCTTGGTTTAGACAGAAAAAGTAATAATCTGCAAGTGCAGATAAATAGCACTGAGACATTCTGTGTTGCTGTGGCAACTGCTCCATCAGTTTCATATCTGGTAGTCTGTCTCTCACCTGCTTCACCTTCTCTTTGCTTTGCCCTGATAGTTCATGGAGTTTTTTTTTTTTTCTCTCACTCTTCACCAGCATTTTACTCCACTTTCTTTACAACAGCAAAAAGAATATAACCAAATGCCGTCCATGAATTCATACTATTCATAATAGTATTTCAATATTCTGTTTGTTTGTTTGTTTTTTTTCTCACCCATTCAGAGCCCTGAATGCAGATGAACATAAGCTGCTGAGCTGCCTCAGCATTACAACCACCTATCTGTCCACCTTCTCACATTCCTTCTTCTTGCTTGCTAGTCCATATGGTACATGGCCAACTGTGAGAGATTACCATCCAATGGCAAACATTTATGTCACACAGACCCTGGCAAACCTTTGCACATTTGGAGAAATGCAAACTATAATGCTCACTTAAATTGAAAAGAAGAACAGTGCACAGAGGAGAAGTGAAAAGCTTAAAACTGGCTGCAATATATGGTTAAGATTTGATTTTAAAAGGTTGTTTGCGCTGTGTTTCTGGGATGATTTGACCTAAGCATGTCACAGACATCTCAGTGCCTTTGGCTGCAATGCTTTAATGTTGAAAAAGCTTCTTTCTTTTTTTTTCTCATGCTGTCTTTTTAAGGCCCATCTCCCGAGAAGCTGCTCTGACACAAGGATACAGTGTCAGCTACTCTGACGCTGTGGAACAAAGTGGTAGAATAAACAGAGCAGCAGGTAGATGTTGCCAGCATACACTGTCACACTGACTAAAAATGTTAATCATACTCAAGTTGCCAGATGCATTATTGAGGAAAATCAAGAAACATACAGGTACTGAACAGATACGGCAAGTAAACACGTCAATCATTGTTGTAATTATCAAAGCAGCTATAATCAGTCCAGGATTGTTCTAATAAAGTAGGATTCTTAGAAGACAGAATTATTTGTGAAATGCATGATTAAAATGAAAATTGTTGCACTAGACACTTGAAGACATTCCTTTTTTTGTTCTTTTCCATTTATTTATTTATTTAACTCAATCTTTTTGCCATAGATTATGGAGAGCATTTCAGAGACTGCATTTGCCATATACACAGATTCATGGGTAATATGGGTATTGCTAGGTTCTCAAACAGATCAACTCAGTTTAATGTTTTTGCGAAATATTAATTTTTCCAGTCTTCAAGGTAATGTCTTTTTCTTTTCAGAGATGCAATTTAGGTTCTGATTAGCTTTTTGTGCAATATGGTGCAGAGTGGAAACACCCCTGTTTGACTGCTCTAAACATGGAGCCACATCTGCTTCCTGCAGAAAGCCTGAATCCCCTAGTTCCACACACTTATTTACAAAGATTAAAAAGAAAAAGAAAGAAAGGAAAAAAAGTTTTTTTTTTCAGGGAGAAGAAAAACAATGGACCAGCAGGACATTGCAAATATCAGATGGGTAAAGAAGGTGCACTGAAAAGGTAAGAGTAGGAGGAGTGAAGGAAGAAAGAGTGAAGGAGAGGTTGAAACAGAGGTCAGAGAATGAGCAAGCATAAGAGACAGCAGGAGAACAAAACCAACAGGGGGTATTTCAGAAAAAACAAAACAAGGCAAAGAAAGAAACTGAAAAAGCAATTTGTAGAAGAAAAAAACATATTCATCTTTAATTAAAAAAAAACAAAAACACATTCCCCTCACCCCCTTCACACTCAGCAGGCCTACTCTTACAGCATCCATTCGTCTTAACAGACAATGTTAAGCACCTCATGATCTAATTTCTTCTCATATATTTTAATATGATGCTTCCTTACATTTAGTGCTACCCGTGTTTAGCACTTCTTGCCATCTGACACGATCTGCAGCAGTGAAATCCCAGTTTGAAGGTTAAATCCCAAAAATCTTCATATCATGCTTACATAGATTACCAAAGCAGAGGAAGGGGCAACCCACTTTCCATTTCTCTCTCTCCAGTTCACTATAGAGAATCTCCTTGGGAATCCTCCCATCACCCATATGGTGAACATGACCGAACCAACGCAGACAGTGTTTGGCAAGTGTTGTGTAGATGCTTAAGGATTTGGAGCAAGCAAGAATCTCTTGGGTGGTAATTTTCCAAGTGACACCAAGGACGTCTCATATGGGAAACATTCGGCCTGTCCTCATGTTTCGCATAAAAAGTCCAGCTTTCACAGCCATAGAGGAGTGAGCTTAGAATGCAGCCATTGTAGACTATGATCTATTTGTTGGTAGTCAGATGTTTGAATTCCCACACTCTTTTTGTTCCAGTTGCCTTGCTCATACACTTTGACATCTCCAAATCCAGGGACAAGTTGCCATGGTTAAGTCGAGATAGGTGAATTTCTCGACTACCTCCAGGGTCTAATCATTTATAGAGATTATGGTTTGATGTGATCATAATGAGTAAGGATTTTTGTTTTCTTTAGGCTCACAGTTAAGCCAAACTCCTTACAAACATCAGAGAACTTGCAACCCATGGTCTGAATATCTTCTTGTGAGTGAGCTAACAAGGCAGCATCATCAGCAAAAAAAGTCCTTTAATCAGCATGTGCCAGACCTTTGTCTTGGCTTTCAGTCATAAAAGCTAGAACAGCTTGCCATGACTTCTGGTTCACAGGTACATCCCATCTATAGGTGTTCTGAAAGCATGCTGCAGAATTCCTGAGAAAAAGATCCCAAATAGTGTTGATGCTGGTGATGTTTCTGATGAAGTCCCATTTCTTGGTAGCGTTACCATCTGGGCACCTTGACAGTTCCAGGTCAAGAGTATTGCAGAACTCTTTTTGCTGTTGGCTGGAGGTGCAAGAAGTATTGATCTTTGGAGTGCACTTGTGTTTAGATCTGTGGAAGCACTTTGGGTGCAGATGCACATTGAAGCACACCAAGGAGTGGTCAGTGTTGCAGGCTGCACTATAAAATGCCCTGCTGTTGCAGACGGACTTAAGATGGAATATTCTAGTTATGATGATGTCCAGCTGATGCTATCATTTAGACCTTCGGTGTCTCCAAGAAACATGGTGGTAGTGCTTATTGGTTAGTCACACAGAAATTGCAATGGGTGCACAGCTCCAGCAAACTTTGTTGAATGTCATTAATTGCACCCACCAGTGGCCAATGATGGGAGACCATGCCTCTTAGTCAGCTCCAACACAGGTGTTGAAGTAACCAAGGATGAAGATACTATCTGAGGGGGAAGAGTTTGCCACTTCTCTGTCAAGGTCCTCATTGAAACCATCTTTGGCTTCATCTACAGCAGCTAATGTGGGTGCATAAGTGCAAATGAGTGTGAGGTTTCAAACTGATGTTAACAGTTTTAAAGACAAGATGTGTTCTGATCTAGCACATGGTGGGATGATAGACGACAGCAAAGAGTTCTTTACAGTGAATCTGTAACATTGTGGATCCTAGCCTGGTCAGGGTCTTTTCTATTCCAGAAGAGATGTAATTCTGCTCACACAGAGAGACGCCACTGATGGTGTCACCAATGAAGATGACTCGTAGCACCTGCAGCTACACCAATCACTGCTTGACTGTCCATGTTGTGCCACCACAGGAGAATGGTGCTGGAGTGTCCTCTCCAGGGATGTGAGCCTGGGCTGATTCGAGGAGTAACTGGGATGCACAATCACCAAGATCTCCCTCTCTGCCTCTTCAGTGTGGTTCAAAGGAGTGCAAGCACATGCCTGGCACTGGATCAGCTGCAGGAGTTGCCAAAAGAGTGATGGATTTGCTCATCCAGTTGTCTGCGGGGCTCCACTCCAGATTTTTCATTCAGGGTTCACTCACTTAGCCTTTACTGAAGAGGCTTATCCTACAAGGCAGAAGATAGGTTGCAGATTTAAGTCATATCCAGGGCATAAATTGCCAGAAAAGACGCCAAGCTGACTTTACGGATCCACCGAGGTCCTTACCCTGACTACGGGAGGCAGGTGTGTGAAAGCAAACTAATCTGAACTGACAGAGACAGGTCTGACGTTGAAGGCTTGATAGATCCAGGGGGAAATCTCCATACATAAATTGGTTATTCTACATTTCATCTGCCCCATGACATGGTTTCATTTTATGGCATATTTCATGATCTGTCTGTCATATGTCAATGTTTATCTCTGCTGAAACATATCTATTCCAGGCTAAACAGAAAGGAAAGTCACCAGCTCCTCATACACCCAGTAAGGTTAAGGTTAGAAAAACAGACTTTTATGAACGCAATATATTTTTCACTAACAATGATCTGACTTTTGGGAATAATTAATGATCATGATTATTTGCATACCCTGGTTGAGCTATTTTTACACAGTTTCAATGTGTGGTCCATTTGTCATGTCTGTCATTCTATTTTTTTTCTCCCTGTTCATCAACTCACCTGACCCCAGCAGGGCTGTAATCGATGTTGAATGCTATAACTTGCCCCTAAAAATCATGTTTTCTGCCACCGTCTCTAAACCATGTTTGCATCTTTTGTCATCTTCACATCTGCACCTACGGAGCAGAAACCAAGCGCCAAGTCATGAGTATATCTAGTTTTAATAAGATCTCATTAGCATCATGGTGGAGAAAAGACTCATATTATACTTGAATTGCTGAAACTCATTAGAGACAAGCTTAAACTCCCTTGGGATGCAGATACATACAAATCATGGCTTCTGCTATACAGATCCTGATTTATAAATCATAGTGTTCTGATGACTGTCAGCTACATTGGGCTAAATGAACTCATTACCCTCGCCTCTGCAAAATTATTAGAACACTGTAAGAGTAAGATTGACCTTTCTAACCACACGAAAGTAAGAGGAAGATGGGACTTCTATTGAAACCTGGTCTTATTCATTGTAGATGTCATTTAATTTCCCTTGAGATCTTCACAGCAAAGAGATTCCCTCTGTGTGTCTTTTTAGAGAGGCATGTCCTACACAGAACGTCTCCCAGCTGAAGAGCAAGTGAAGTACAAATAATTAAAACAGCTGTATTTGAGTCACCACACAGGAGACTCAGAAACCCATCCAACAAGGGAACGCATGAAAGGGATAGCTCAAAATTTTATGCTCTCTTTGAGCCTTAAAATCTCAAATGCTTTTTCACACACTGGTTCAATTTTAGAATATGTGCAGACCTAAACGAACAAGCAACAAGTCGTGGTTTGTGGTCACATATATGCTGAAATTATTCTTGTTATTCTTCTTATTATTATTTTTAACTGCAGTTTCCTGGACCATCTCAGTTTGACTGGTCCAGGAAACTGCAGAGAATACATGACATTGCCACACCCTGCTGGTTGTAAATACCATACTTTAAGACAAATGTTTTTATTTTGTTTGTCTATGGATCTCCAAAGATTTATTACTTATAGAAACAGTTTGAGGTAAAACATGTATTTTCCGTCTTAGAGATAGTGCTTGTGAGATTGTGAGAATGAAAGACAATAGAAAGTAACAGTTTTCTATTGTCATTTGTCCATAATGTCTTCATGGCAGTTTTGCCTGATATATAATTGATATATAATTTTCTAAAATTGCTTGATGGCTTGTTGCTAAAGACATAAAGTGACAGTTTCTACAGAGCTCTGGTTCCTTACCATTTTTACTTGAATATTGAAACAGAGGATATAGCTACGGCAGGAAACATTAAAGCGCGAGGTGGCTCTTTCCGCAACAGCAGATGGACGGCAGCAGTTGCTCATCTGGTCTGTCATAACACCTTCTTTTTTTGAATGACTACTATCACATGTCAGGATTCAATTATGTCCAAGACAGCTGTGTGCACGGTTGTCCACACAATTTCTCCATCTGCTAATATTTTCCTCTTGCCAGCAGGTCTATCGCATCCTCCCAGGGATGCATTTTCACGCAGATGTCCTGTTCTTCTGTTGGTCAGACCCACAGTCAACATGCAGACCCACAGAACGTTTTGTTTGTGCTGTTCATAAAAACAAACATCAAACAAATAAAATCTCATTTGCAGCAACAGCAATCTGACCAAACAGAAAGTGCAGGCATTGTCTGCCCTTTTTCAGACAGAGAATTTACTGCAGCAAGTCCTCACACTGTCTAAACAAAAGAAGAAGAAGAAGAAGAAAAAAAAGAAAAACCTTACTCTGGTCCAGTGGAGCAGTTTTAAGTATAAGTGTTACACATGAGACTCACTCAAACTCTCACTCTAATGCCTGACTTTCAGTTTACTGTGCTGAAACAGATTCCAGTCTTTGATATATTGTTGTTATCACTACTAAACAAATCATTGTTGTGCATGAATGGAGAAACACTCTCTCCAGTAAAGACAGCAGACTTTCCTTTCACTGCCCTTCTGCCATGTAAATATCCACAGAGGTATTAAGCATGAAAAGAGGGAAACATGTTTGCCTGGTTAACATTGCTTTTGTGCTTTTTAGCTCCACTTTTATTTGCCTGTTTTTGAACAAAAGCAATTTCATTCATGTTTTTTTTTTTTTTTTTGCATGTGTCAAGTGACTTCTTAGAGGCCTTTTGTTACTACAAGAGTGCGTTTTAAACGTGTCTTTCAGAAGTGAAAGAGGGAGCATTTTTTCCTCTTAGGGGATTTCTCTATCTTGTTCTGTTTGTACTTTTTTCCATCCAAAAATTGGACTGACAAATGGAGACGGCTCAAAAGCCTCCTCAAAATGGCACAACTGATTTCCCACGTCACTTCACCTCCAAAAAAAACCTGCTGTTAAGCCAGGGCATTGTCACAATTTGCTTTTGTAGTGGCACAGCCAGCTACGTGATCCCAGCAGACATTTTGCTTTTATCTGAGCCCCTTAACCCTGTCTCAGCTCAGACTTTTTTTGTTGTGTGTGTGTCTGCCTCGGTTTCCACCTTTTTGTGTCATCCCCAACCATGACTCAGGGCGCTCGCTAGTGATAGTTGCCAATGATTGTGTGGTAATCACACAGAGAAAAGGGCTCATGATGCAGTAATGTTTCTAATGAGACACAGAGAAGCAGTCTGACCTCGCCAGCCGGTGCACTGCAGGCATTTATCATCTCAAATATGTGCTGGTCGAAGGGGCTGAGGGAGAAAGACAATGCACCGCCCTCTATTGAGAGCAACGTTGAAAAGCAGGTCAGCAACAAGATGAGAAAGTAGGGTGAAAAAGACACAAAACAACACAGACAAACACGTACTGAACAGGAATAGAAGCAGGGTTGTATTGTCGTGTTTGGCACTAACGCTCTGATTGTTAGCAGCTTCATTGTAAAGCATGGATGTCTGTTGCAGATTATTGATTTGACTGTAATTGCAAACCATAAGCGTAAACTATATAATCACTCCAGCCCTTACCCCTGAGCCCAGCATGTTGTCAGGCAGCTGAAAACACTGCGGCTTTGTTATATACTTTGAAATTCTGCCTTAGACAGTTAATCTGTAGAAAATGATGGATGAGCTTGAGCTCCAGCAAGTGACAGGAACTTGCGACAAAGATATTAATAAACGACAATGGCAATTTTATTTATGACACTTTTTCTTGAATGTTAACTCAAAGAACTTAACTGCAAAAGACTAAACAAGAGAAAACAATAAATATATAATATTCAAATAATGTAGTATGTGCATACATTCATAAATATAGACCAACATACATATTAACTATATACAGTACATACTCATGTGCAGAAACCCACCTGATCATCAAACACAAACTTAATATTAGTATAAAAAAGTGGAATATAAGACATATCAAAGTGTTTGCTGTTGCAGCCGCAAACCTCTGGAATGAACTACAGCTGCACATAAGACAGGAATCCTCTGTCTCATTTTAAGACGCTTCTGAAAACCCACTTTTTTCTTTAGCTTTTGACTCTATGTAGAGTGTTTTGTTTTGTTTTTTTTCTCTCTATGTTTTTGTGTTTTTATCTTGTGCAGCATGTTGGAAACCTGTGTGTTTGTAAAAACCGTGCTATATAAATAAAGTGATTGATTGATTGATTGAAATGTTAATGCATGATGTCTTCAAATGTTATTCAGTTAACACTTGGTCCAAATTGTCTTTCAGTCCTTCACTACCTCAGCCCAACACCTTTTAGCTTCCATAGATGTCAAGCTTTGAAATGCCATTTTTTCTTTTGTGTTGGCATTTGTACATTTGTGCAACCATCATGAGATGGCAGTTTTCAGACATGAACTTGCATAGCAGCAGGAGCAGGGAGCTTAGAAAATCATGCTCATGTTATCTATTGTATTGTACATTATATAAATGACAAGTCTTTCTGATGAAAAGATGATTTGAGTAATAGAACTTAAGTAGCTAAAGTCATTCACGGTGATGTAAAGTTCAGGAAACACTAATTTTCTCACATAGCTTCAAGGTTAAAATATCATAAATATGAGGATTAATATGTTAAGAAATGAGATGCAAGCTGAAAAGCTGAAAATCCTTCAATTAAGTTTTGTATGACTGTGTGTAATGTGCATGTTATGGTTGAAGTTGAACTTTGATGTTCTTGGATGTATTAACATTGGGTCCTTTGAATTGGGTTCATAGGTTCAGAAACAATTATTAAATGTAAATCAGTTAATAAATGCATAAAGGAAGGTATATGTACAGAGCAATTAAATATGCATATAGCATCAAAGACAAAATAATTAACACATTTCATAAGTGATGCCTAGGATTATTATGACTGTAATTTTGGATTTAATTTCACAATGATGAGCTACAATAATGGCAGGAGCTTTGTGCTCACTACAAGGAGTAAATACGGGCATGTAAGAGTGTAAGAGAGTGTGCAAAAATGCACATATGTAACTGTAAGCACTGATCACTGTTGTAAGGCATCTGCGTCCTCACTTTGTGGGCCCTTCACAAAGCAACCAGTATTTTCAAAGGGCCCCTACTTGAAGTAATAAGCAGTTGATTTCATCAGAGTCATCACTAGTTACCATTTAGTGGTGATG
>JBAMYA010005325.1:0-18092 GCA_037176975.1 Arrhamphus sclerolepis | reverse complement strand
AAGCATGTCTTTGGACTGTGGGAGGAAGCCGGAGTACCCGGAGAGAACCCACGCAAGCACAGGGAGAACATGCAAACACACAAAGACCCCTGTGGATGCTGGAACCAGGAACCTTCTTGCTGTGAGGCAACAGTGCTGACCACTAAACCACCGTGCTGCCCTTATTTAAAAAATATATATATATTTTATTTATTTTTGCAAGACTTGGTTCTGACTTGTACGAGTTACCTCAATGTGATTAATGAGTGATTATTTTAGTATCATTATGTTTTGCCCTCATAGATCAGACTATTAAAACGGGGATATCTTTAGAATAAAAGGCCACATATCATTGATTTTAAAATAAATTAAATAAAGTAGACTTGAGTTTAACTACATAATGGCCCTTAAATGAATATTTCAAAGAGAAATAACTGACATGAGCAAGATAATATTTATTGGCTCTGAATGTCGGGTTCAATTCATTCCTCAGCTCTAACAAGAGAGTAAGAGATTACGTTCATTTGATTTTAGAGGGTTTTATTTAAAATTTCTTCATACAGTTTCCTGTGAGGCCTTGTATCATAAACTCTTAGAGGACAGGCATTTGCCTGTTTCACACTGACTCAGGGGGTGACACGCTCACCTTCCCCCCCCCCCTCCTGGAAGTAATTGGAGCATGTGCACCAGTTGGTCAGACTGGCCTGACTGACAGACAACAACAGTCCAAACTGAGCAAACAAAAACCCAGAGTTGAAGGTTCCTGTTTGCTGTACGGGAGAGCAAAAGAAGATTGAGGATTTGGCTCGACCGCCTTCGAGGGTCTGTCGTGAGGAAGAGGGAAGACTTTGGATCAGAGACTTGCCATGAAAAGTCTGGATATATTCCTGCTGGCATGTTGCTTGTGCAGCCTGAACACATTAGGAGGTAAGGCGATATACCCAAAACAGAGCTGTTGTTTCAGTACACACGCAGACTAATATCAGAAGCTTCGGATAATAATACCATGAGTACAAATATAATGACTGAAGACCACCAACCTAACAAGAATATTAGAGGTCTGGACACATACAAACTTTCTTCTTATGCTCACACTACTTTAGTGGGTCGTGCCTTTCCTCCTAACCCCATTGAGGAAACTGAAATAATCCTGGTGGAGCCCAGTACATATTTTGGCCCACATTTCAAAAACACAGTGGTGTCACTATCCATCACTGTGAGATGGGGATATGTCCCTTTTGTGTCCTTCAGCGTATACTAATTAATAAAATGTCTCGGCCATGAAAAGTTTTCTAATCCCGCTCATGTGTTCTCATTTCTTAAGTGATGCAAAGCGGAAAAGTGAAAGACTGGAAGTCATTGTGTTGGAAAGGCGTCAGACTGGGATTTCATGCATGTTGCTGCCAAAGCAGCTGTTTTGAATGTCTGCGATGTCACGTGACCCCCCCTTGAACATCAATAACGGGATAGAAGCAGGGAGTTGTCGAGCGTCTACGTCTTCACAGCTATAGATGACGGCACGTATGCTAATGTTGATGCCATCTAAAGAGCTGAAATAACATTTGAACTGCATTTAAAAAGAAAATGTGTCCATCTCTGGCTATGCATTTGCATGGTAGTAGTAGCGGGCACATGTTCAGCTATCATATGAATACTCAGCAACATCTGGTTAATGCACCATTCTCTCAGTTGTCTACAAGCTGCATAGTCGTGGAGGTTTTTAGTTGTGCTCCTCTTGTGTTTGAGTTGAGGTGAAGCGCCCGACGTCAGGCTTGAAGCAAAGCAGCTGGATTCCTTTTCCTTTGTTCCTGAAGACGTCTTACCTTCATCCAGAAGGCTTTGACTGGAAAACGGTCTCGGTTTGAACTGACAAAGCCTTCTGGACAGAAGCTGAAAGGTCCATTTACCTTCATTCATCTCTTCAAGAGTTGCCATGGCCCAGATAAAAAAAAAAGAAAAGGTAGAAGTAAAGTAAAAGATCTGTTTAGATGGAAGACATAAACGCTCGCATCTGATCCAAATGATGTCCAGATTTTTCTCAGACAAGAGCACATGTTATGTTGGGGTTTCTGAATCTGAATCAAAGCAGTTTAAAGAAACACTAATCACAAATGCATTTGATTTACTGACTTGGAGCTGCTATTTGGTCTACTGGGATTAGAAAAAGTGGTTGTTAAGAGGCAATAACTGAATTGAGTTCAGTGGATACCAGGAGAGTCCTCTGTTGTTGTGAACTGGTTCTATACAGACTAAACTAGATAAATAAGTTGCACTGAATTAATTTCATACAGAAACCATCTTCAGTGTTGGCATTAATTAATAAAGTAGCCTAGAACGTTCCCACAGTTTAAATATTATACTCCTGCTGACGCCTTCATGCTCGAACTGAAATCGATTAAACAAACCATAAAAGAAATAACTAAATGTGTACAAATTTAAAATGAGACAATGGCACAATTACTAAACTGCAATTGAGATCAAGCAAATATCATCTCAGTCACCCAGAGTCGCAGCCAGCTGAGTGGCGTCTACTTCCTTCAGAAAAAAAAAAAAATCAATGACTCTCTTGATTTTAGACGGCTGATTTAATAACTGAACATTGGTGAACAAGTGCGGTGCACTCAAGCTACTCTTGAGAGTGATATCATTTATTTTGAGCTTTATAGCTGCCAGTGTCAATTTTTGAATCGCGTTCATCACAACTCAAGTGCATTTCCCCCTCAGTCAGGCTGCAAGACGTGAAAGACCACTCAAGCGTCTTTCCTCCAGAATAACATCACACGAGTCCAGCAGCCGGGCGAATGGGGGCGCCTTGCTGGATGGCGGTTGTCGTTTATTCCTGTCAGGTCAGGTCCTGGCGGGGCCACAGCGATGTCAGAAGTGATGGATGCTGCGTCACCAGAGCTGCTGATTATAAATGCTTCCAACAGTCTGACGCCGAGCAGGAAATGGTTGCAAGCAGCAGCCTCATGTGTAGAAAATGCAATTGAATCCCAGTATTTGTATTTTTGATGGATTCACAACATTTCAGGCCTGCAGAGAGATGTTTACAGATGAACTAATAGAGGCTGCAGGAACTTAGCGTCAGACCTCGACAGGTTCTCATTTCCTGGGAGGCAAATACTGCCACTTTGTTCTTCATCTTTAGGATATGCAGCTGCTATATTTACAGACTTTTTTTCACTCTAATGGATGGAAAATGACAGTTTACAAAGACAAACTGAAGTAGCATCCAAGCATCGACAGAGTTTATCAAAGGAGCTGTTTCTTTCTTTTAAACGTGACCGTGTTCATGTTTGGCGAAATACAGAAAACCTGCCACAAGAACACTGAAAATATTTGTAAGTCTATGATTTAACCTTCTTCTAAATGAGACAACACCCCAATTAAAGTGTTTAAACAAGTTGCTTTGAAACTATTAGCTTTACACTCTGGTTTCACTATATATATTATAAGCTATTATAAAGCTAAGTTCGGCTAATCGTCTGGTCTTGATGTGGTTTTGTCTCAGCTGTGGAGTGTTGTGGAGAAAGAGTTTGATGGAGAGAGAAGCTGACATGATGAAAACAGAAACAACTGTTGCTATTTTTGCAAGAAGAATTTGACAATAACTGGTGTGCTCAAACATTCAGCCAATATCTTTGAAAACGTAACTGTAACGAGGTACAAGGTCAGACTGATTTGATTGGCTCCCCGAGGCTTTTGGGCAGGATTACTGAGCTCTAACGTTTGCTAGGTAGACGGACCTGCTCAGCTAATTCAAATTTGCTAGCGGTACGTCTAGATTTCTAGGCTAGCAAACGTGTGGGCATTTAGATGCCATTGTGAGTGTTTTCTTCCTCCAGAATCCTAATTTGCATTAACATTGGTAATTCCACTGTTAAAAGCTCGACTCTAACCCCCTTAAATAGTACAGTCCAGTCCCACGTTGCACATTTTCTGCATTTCTTGCTCATTTGCTTAAATTTTGGGGGGTAAATTGTTCCTCCGAAATAAGAGGTTAGTGAAGGCGCAAGATGAATTGTAAAACTACTGGACTTTCTGGCCTCTAAAATGATGTGTGGATACTGAAATTTCCACTTATTCTGTCAAACTGCAACATGCTTGAAAATGTGCACTCACTCATGTGCACGATAATATTATTTTATGTTACTTTATCTTTTCAATTTCCTAGTGTGCTTCAACTTGTTGTTGCACGAGCCAGTTTGGACCAATAAATAAAATTTGATGCAAAGTCGCCTCCTTGAAATTCCCCTCTTTTCCACTTGTCAGTGAACAATGAACTCCTTATTGTTTGGTTTTCACAGATTTATGCTTATGTCTTTCCCTTTTTTGCATCTGCAATCTGCCAAAACATCAGCTTTTAGAGAGGCTTGCAAACCTTCTGGTGATCAGCTCATCAGACACTAATGATTAGCAGCACCTGCCACTCTTCAGTTCTTTTGAAGGAGTAAGGGGGTACTTAGTGTTGCCCACATGGTGTTTTCTTATTATTTTTTTCCTTTTTTTAAAATAAATAATAACAAAGTAAGTTAGATATTGTTGTTCATCTCTGATTGTATTTGGCTAATACATAGACCTACTAAATCACATTATTTACTATTATTTTAACACACAAAAGATGGGCATTAACTTTTGCACATTACCATTAATTAATAGACTGAGAAATTAAGTTCATTCACAATTGCTCTGCTATGACACCTGATCAAGAAAGAAAACATTTCACTGGTAAATGCAAGTCTATATCGACTATAATGAACATCACAGCGTAAGAAATAGAAGAATAAGACCCTGTAATTTCTTGTCCAGTTGTCATTGGCCTTCTCTCTCCAGATGAACTGAATGTGTACCTGTGGATAAATCCACAGGTACACATTCCACTCACTATGAGCTTTTCTGCCACTGCAAACAGGTATGAAACTATGACTGAGACTTCTCTGAAGTCAGTTACCTCCAGAGTTGACTGGATTTCCAGAGCTTTAGTCCGTCGTGTCCCACAATCACCTAACACTGCTTTTGTTTCTTACTTCCCCTCTACTGTATCACATCCTGCCACCAGGCTGAAAAAATGTAGGATTGCCCTCGCCTTTTGTATTTAGACTTTTGCAAGTTACCCTTGTGCACCACAGACTGAGACACATTATATGTTAGAATGTTAAATGTTTGTTCACGTTGATTGACTGTTCACCTGTGTGACGAGTTTTAAAGGAAACAATGAGTGAAAATACACAAGTTTAAAATGCTCTTTTGGAAGCTTTACCTGAATAATTAGGTCGTGTCACACAGGCGCTGATGAAGTGGAGAAGGCCCTGATGACGAAGATCTTTTCTGACTACAACCTGAAGGTCCGACCAGCACGTGTCCCAGAAGACAGGGTGGTGGTCCGCGTGGGGATGATCCTCTCTTCCTTCGTTGGGCTGGTTGGTAAAATTCACCACTCACCAACATTTAGATTCATACACACTCTTCAAATTGGTACTGTTAAGTTTCACAGCGATAGAGAGTAAAGTTTGTATTGATTGATTTAAACGATGCTTGCGTAACATTTGACAGATTCAGGCTCAAGGAAAAGGGGAAGCAGACCAGCAGACATGACTGCATTGACACAAGTGGAGAATGAGGCCTAAGGCAACGTTCAGACTGCAAATTAAATCCCATTTTTATGGCAAATCCAATCAGTCAGACTCCTCCCTAAATCAGTGTTTACAGTATGTTTTGTAACTGATCAGATGTCCTTAATCCACATGGTTGCTATGGTCGCAGACACACAGAGCAGATGTAAACAATCATGACTGAAGAACATGAACTTGCTTTGCTGCTGTTGTGGCTACAGGTTAAAAGAAAGCGCCAGAGACAGAGGTTTCTGTGCCATTGTTGCTCTTTCCTTCTTTCTGGCAGACTTCTATGTTGTTTGAGTCACATTGTGAATGAAGCAAAAGACTATTTGAAATCCTGTTTTAGCGCTGGCAGTTTGAACATAACCTAAATCTTAGGGAGCCAGGTCCGAAGAAGCCGGTTGAGGTGGTTTGGGCATCTGGTCAAAGTATCCTCCAGGGGAGGAACTGACCCAGGTTTTTTTTTTTTTACTGGGTCAACACTTACTGGAGGGATTATATCTCGTGCCCTGATCTGGAAGGACTCTGTTTGTCTTTGGTGGCGTTAGAAGGGGTTTAGGGAAAAGGATTTCTGCTCAGACAGGTGACCTGGTATCGGACAAAAGTGATACAAAATCCATGAAAGGATGAAGTTTGACGGTGATGTCAGGAAACTAGTCATTTTAGCTGTAGGAGAGATATGTACGGTTAAGAGGCTGAATCCTTATGCAACGCTGGCATTTTCCACTTCGCCCTTCTCATTCTCCCACAATTTCTTTTTTTATTCAATCTAAGCTGACTACATCCTTCTAGTGGTGAAATCTGCAAATAATCCTCTCAAAATGTGATGCATCAAGGTCTGCAGCCGTGCCAGCTACGTAAGACTTGGCTGACTCCTGGCTGACCTCTTTCTGCGACTGCTGACCCCATTGCATAACTTTCCACGTTTGCCCTTCGCCTCTGAAAAGCAACTAACTGATGAGGTTTTACAGAGCAGAAGAACATTAACTTATGATGTGACCACAACACATACTAAAGAGGACATAATTTAGGCTTTTCCTTTCGTTCTGACTTACCTACAATATTATAACAAGGACTCAGCATCTCTTGGAGACTTGCAACGCGTACGTGAGAATGCGCCAATCAAAATGTAGGCGCTCACTGCACAGAGGATGCTCTCCTGCACTGTCCCCGACATGTAAATATGATGTCAAGCCTTGTTCAAGATGCTGAAGGTGCCTGAATTCAGAACCAGATGTACCAGTAAAGGGAATATCATTATTTTTTATGAAGCCGTGCAGTACGTCCAGCCTTTGGTTTCCTCGTTTTCCCCATTGGCTCTCTTCCCCTGTGGCGTCTACTTCAGTATCATCACACCTCCACTCAAGGTCGGTCTCACTCAGGAGATGAAGTCACGTGGGACTCCACCAGTTCTGGACAGGAGCAGTCTTGAAAACCAACTGAGTCTCCCCAGCTGCCCAGAGCTAGTGAGCTAAATAACCGCAAGGTCATTATTGATGCAGGCCCTGAGGGACGGCCTGAGGTGAATTAATGCTGTCACAGGAAGTATCAGTTAGTTATAGGTCAGGAATGAGAGAGGCGTTTTGTGAGAAGGAGTGATACGGTTTAAGCCGCTCTCCCCCCTCGTTCGGTCCCAGCTGTCCCCCTGACATTCCTCCTGATGTTTTAAATAGCCGATCGGGCCTCAGAGAAAACTCCGCCCTCCTGCTTCCCACAGTGCAGTGTGTCCCTGTAAAAATGACCATTGTGTCCAAATAACTGTCTTTAAACAACAAATCGATGCGCCTTAAAGGGATGAGCTCAGGAGACAGACGCGGTATCAGCTCTCTGAGCTGGACTGAGCTAATCTCCACATGTGTCAAATGCATTATTGGAGACAGAAACGTTTCTATGAGAATATGAGGGAGCAAATTTAACGCAATGTCAGAGATTTAAAGTACTAGAAATTTTAGCAGGGATGAAGCAGCAGTGTCAGGCCATGATCTTTTGTCTTGTGTGTATGTGTTTAAGAACCGTAAACAATCTCCTTTGCATCAACAGTTTCTAATACAGCGTTTCACATTCTTCCCTCAGAACATGAAAAATGAAGAAATGAGCACAATTGTTGTCATGCATCTGGTAAGTCTCTTTGCATTTCTGCAACTCCGGGGCAGATTTCAGTCAGGCGTTATTCTTGTTTGCTAAATGAACAACTTGGTCTGTACGCTTCATCACAGCGAACCGCTCGACTTGTAGAGTTCAGTAAACACAAATAATCAAGAGAACAGCTGCAGTGGTCATAACACCAGGCAAAATGAAAAACATGTGCAAATGCTCTCATTGTTATGCAAATGAAGGGGGCAACCATCCCTGAGGACTGTAATTACAACAGTGGAAAATGAAAAATAAACTGGAATGGCAAATCGGTTACATTTGTCAGCGCAACGCGTCCACCGGCTGCTCTTTGCTGTTTCTCTTTATTCAGCCCGTCCTTTTTGGTGAAACTCCTCCTTTAACTTTCCAAACAGGAATGGACAGACTACCGGTTGATGTGGAAGCCGAAGGAGCACGGTGGGATTGAGGTGTTGCGTGTCCCCTCTGGGAAGGTGTGGCTCCCCGACATCGTCCTCATTAATAAGTAAGCGACTGTGATGTTAATTATTCACGAGCAGAGAGCTGAGTGCAGGAAGTGTTTAGTCACTACTACATTTTCTGAACAGACCCTGAGGGGGATTCTGTTTGTATCTATCTGGTAGTAATTTTTTTCTTCCTACTTAAGCAGAACTAATACCAAAAACAACTGCTCTGATGTTGAACTGTTTCTCCAACGATCTTTGACTTAGATGCTTATAATGGTGTAATTTTTCAACAGAATTGGAAAAGTTTTGTCTTTGATTCAATGCTTTTTTTTTTCTTCTATTATTTTTACTTCGGGGTTATTTCAGTTAACTTTTAGTTAGGGTTAGCAAACACATCTGTAGTTTTAGCTATGAAAAACTGTTTAGTTTTAGTTTCACTTTTTCTTAGTTTTAGTTTTGGAGGTGGAGACTTACAGATATTGACAAAAAAAAAAAAAAGGAATCTATGATGAAAGAATGTTACCTCTCAACAATGGCAAACAGCACTAGCATCTTTTCTTGGTAGTAATTATAAAAACATAGCATCAAACGCTTAAAAGGCAGCTGGTAGCTAGAATGGAAACAATAATGAATGGCGTCAAACATGAAAAAACAAGGAAACATTTCTATTTGATTTTTAAACAGTCAGTCAGTTTTTGCTTAAAGACATAACATGTTTAAGGACCAATCTTGAAAAATAAGTCAAACACACATGATGCTGGTAGATGCACATGTGGTTCGGTACATCACTGGCAGAGGGCAGCTACATGTCGCTCTGTTTTTCTATCTAAATTTTGCTCCTGCTCTGGAGGGAAAACAGTTGGAATCTTGAAGATTTGTTTTCTTTTCCCAACTTTTTTTTTTGGACATTTTGCATTGAGACACAGGAATGCTCCTTTATGATTCAGCTGTACCCCCTGAGCTGCTTCATACACACAAACATTCTCCATTTGTTTCTCTAAACTAATAATGGAGAAATAATATAGAAATTTGTAAAGTCATCACATTGTTTTTTGATCATTGAGTTAAGATAAGCTTCTTGTACTGCAACTCTTAACATTCACACATGGAGACAGAACTTATGGGGATGTCTTCTTGTGTCTGTACGAACTGCCCCCTTTGAGTCCTGTGGTTTCCAGTCAGGAGGCTCATTCTCATTGGGATCATTGGGAGTTTAAAGGTTGTTTTCCAGGTCTTGAGTTCTTTTTGATGTTTCCACATGTTTCCTACCGCAGTAGGACTGATTTTGCATCGTAGAACCTTACAACAGAAGCTCCTTATTCACCTTAAGCAAGTATTTCTGAATTAGTATTATCATATAAGATGTTTCAAGCAGCAAAACCACATGTCCTTGAAATGAAACAAAGCGAGCAGAGCATAAGTAAACATCACGTACAAGTCAGGAGGTGCAGTGCTCAGTCAGTCATTTCCTAGTGTTTACTGGGAACAACACACCACGTACCAGCAGAAGTTTAGGTGAAGTCTAGTGCATTTTAGCACACATCAGTGTATTAGAGAATTTGAATACTAGGAGCATCAAGCGTGGCCTCCCTTCCCCCCATACTCCCTATAGCACCACTGTAAATATCCCCTCTGCTCCATTCATCAACACTTTATAGGCAATTAAGCAGCACGGCACCCTAATAACAGAGCTGATGGCACCACTCAGCAACTTCAGCTTCAGCAGCTTTCACTTGGAACCTCATACATAAACACTGAAATACGTGCATCAACACAAATGCAAGTGTATGTATACATCTGAGTCCCTATGATCAATGAGAGTCATTTCAGGAGCAGCGGCATCTTCACTGATCAAGGATTTTAGGAGGGACAGCTTTTTAAGGACTAAAGCTTCTTCCTGTCTCCAAACTAAACAGTATGTTCTGACTGAGGGTTGAAAGATATGTCTCATGGGTTTGATAACTCTGCGGAGTATTGGGACTATCTGGCCAACACACAGGGCAGTAGAAAGGCAAGCTCAGTCAGGGTTTACTCCTCCAAACTGCACCATAACTGTCACGATTTGATTTGAGGGGAGGACCCAAATGGGCAACCAGGACAACCAGGAACCAGAACCAGAAGGAAATGGAAAAGTAGATGGGGAAGAGGAGATACAAACGATCAGCACAGATAGAACCAGAGAAGTAAACCAGAACAAAACTCAGGAAAGTTAGAAAAAAACAGAGACAAAAGGTAGAAGAGAGGACTTGTTCAAAGTGAAAATTTCCATCAATCAGTTCAACTGGTTTGCACTTATAAACCAGGGTTTCATTCGTTTTGACTTCTGAAATGATCTTATAGCATCCTCAGAAAAACCCTCCAGCTAATCCAGAAATTTAACAACCACAAAGCCACATGTGCACATGCTATTTAAGCTAATACTGTAGCTTGGCTATAGCATGTTTGCAAATGTTTGCATTTCAAAATAATAATAAAAACATGTCTGAAACACTGTGTGGCTCTAATTGTCGAAGCACGAGCAATGCCTCGACATTTGGAACTATAATCAGGGTTTTTAATTATTTGAACAGTCATCTTTTGCAATAATGCTTTGTTTCCAGACATTTTTTTAACCCCTAAAAAGTCCTTACATTTGTATTTGTTTGTTTGTTTGTTTTTTTACTAATTGAGCTCTTTCCTTTTTACAGATTCAGTACTTTATGTTTATGCCAGAATCCAAAACCAGACAAATTAGAGGTTTCAGCCTGTCAAGCTCAGAGTAAAGGCGGACACAAGCGCAGACTTTGCAAAAACAAGAAGGATTTAATCTTAAGGATTAAAGTCAGCGTTGTAACGCATGTAAAGACAAAGTGGTGTCTATTCATACAGGAAATGATACAACACAATGTTGCTGGGTCGGTGCAGGGTATATGTAGGGAGGAGACCAGGTTAAGCAGATGAAGATGACGATGGCACAGGTGAAGTCCATGACGATGAGAACTGAGGGATTCTGGGAGTTGTAGTGTTGGGGCCGGTGATCAGAAGGCTGCCGACCCTGACCGAGGTAGCTGGGAAGGAAACAGAGACCAATCAGACCAGCCCACAAAGGGCCGTAAGATCTGGTGTTCTCCCCCGACCAAAAGCCAACATAAAAATAAACAAACCCAACCCATGCCAAAGTCAAGAGAAAAATATTAAATCTGCTGACAAAATTTGCCGAATAAGTGACAACATGCTCAGATATTCACATGAAATACACAAACAGAAAAGCCAAATACACTAAAGGGGTTTTGCGTCCCACAAACAGATGCAGTGTCACAGAACAGTTACAAGATCCATAAGAATCAGTGTGACCTGCAGGACAAACACTATAGTCAGACCCAGACACAAAGACCACATCTAGTGTGGCCCACAACCACACCTCTCTGGAAAAAGGACTTCTGTAAAGTGGACATCTGAAAAAATCTGACACTAATTCTCAGTATAATGGTTTACCTTAAGAACAAAATATAACTCTAATGAACAAAAGACAAACGACATCAGAACAGTCAAAAACCACCAGTTGATCATCCCAGCTGAGCTCCAAGTTCGTTCAACAGACTCTACTGAAAATCCAAAAGCATGGTGCTCTCAACATATACAATGAATATCACTGGTTTAAGTCATCTTGAAACCTTCACTAGCCTCGTGTTCAGTCTCCACATGTTCAATGAAAAGTTCCCAGACGAGCCCCCAATTTATAAAACAACCCAACTCACAACATAAACTGGAGACAACACAGGTAGCTAGAAAGTAAAATCATTTTCAGTTTGGATAAAAACATCTGCTAACGGACTAAATGTAATCACAGAAATTGGAATACTTGCTTTACTCTTTATATACTCTTTACTTTTTATATACTCTATATATTCCATGTGTTCTTCCATTTCTGCAGTAATGATGGGGTGTTTGACGTGGCCCTGCACGTCCATGTTCAGGTTTACAGCAGTGGCAGAGTAACATGGATGCCCCCGGCTCTCTACTGCAGCTCATGTAAAGTCGAGGTGAGCGTGCAACTCACAGATTGACTTTTATTTTTTAAGCTTTGTCCTTTTCTCTCCTGTACTCACCTGCTTTTCCGTCCAGGTAGCATATTTCCCATTCGACTGGCAGAACTGCACCATGCAGTTCCGCTCCTACACGTACGACTCCACAGAGATTGAAATGCAGTACACGCTGGATTCAAGAGGCAACGAGATCCGGGTGATCCAGTTAGACGAAGGGTTCAGTGGTGAGCAGCAGTGGAACAGATCAGAGTGGAATTTCCCATCTGCTTTTCCAATCTCATTATGGTGCATTTGCTGCACCAGCATGGTCACAGGATTGTTTCTTCTCATGTGATGACTTCTGCTTACAGCCTATTACAGAATGTGTTTCATTGCTTGTGTGGTGAAAACAGTAAATGCACCTCATTCAGTTGAAATTATCTTGAAATTCCTCTGAATGTTCCTCCAGAGGGCGGAGAGTGGTACATCAGACACAGACCCAGTAAGGTGAACATGAATGATGACCAGTACGAGGAAATGACCTTCTACCTGATCATGGAACGCAAGCCCCTGTACTATATCATCAACATCATCATCCCCTGCATCCTCATCACCATCATCGCCATCTTCAACTTCTACCTTCCCCCTGATGCAGGTACCCGCTTTGCAACAAATCTTCAGTTCACTTTACTATGAACTGACGCATTGAAGCATAATAGGTGTATAAAAGCGTCTTCATTTTATAATATTCGGTGAGACCAACAGGAAGAAATAAGATGTTCACAATGCAGCTGGCTGTGTATGCAAACCCATGGTCCAACATAGTATATCACAGGCTTTGGGCCCCATTCACACCTGGCATTAACGTGCACTTTAAGAAATCCTGTCATGAATGACTTACCTCACGTTAAAATGTGCATCCAAATGTATATTGAGTGATGGGACCTTCCAGCTCTGTATGTTAAACACCAATTGCATGTTTTTCTGAAGCAATCAAAGCAGCTGATGGAGATAACTAATGTAGATGTAATGCATGGAGAAAAAAAAGTAAAAAAAAAAATCAAGAAGATAAAGATCCACAGCAACCTTTTTTGACTCTGAAGCTTAATTTATCAAAGGATGTGTGTAATGGAAAGTTCAGAGATCTGTCACCGACATGAAGAAGGAATCAAATGACAAAGATAAAATGCTGACAGGAAAAACAAAATCGACCAATCACATTTCTTGAGGTCCGCATTGATGTGTCGTGCAGTTACAGCTGGAGAGCGATGCAAGTAGGGTTCACATCTACAGTGTAGCTTTGACGCAGAAGTATAAATCGGCCTTTAGCTGATCCTATGAAGACAACCTCAAAAGAGAATGGTGACACAAGTGTCCCAGTCCACCTTCAAGTGTTGAGTGACCGGATCTGAATCCCACCTGGAACGTTTTGGGATCTTACATTAGTGTTGGCCACTTGTGATTGGATTTCATTGTAATAAAGGACCAGACTGGGATCTTTGGTGCCTCTGCCATGACGTCCACTGTAGCTCTGTGAGCTATGTTTAATGGTGCTGAAGTGTGACCTGGTGCCTTAAAGCGTTAAGCAGTTGTCACAAGAGATGATGAGACGGTGTCCAAAGTCACTATGGCTGGTTTTTACTGATAGTAGGGACTGGAGACTGCGAGAGTAACAGAAACTTCTTAAAGATAATAAAATGGTCCATAAAGTCACATTTCAACCTACATTTCAACATGAAAATAACTCTTTGGTGTTGCTTTAGGGAATTTATAAAATGACTGAATGATACTGGTTTGAAAGCAGTTACATAAATCATGCATATTATAGAGAAAATAAGATAGCAACAATTGCGTTTGGTGTTAGTTTCCAAGAGCTAGAATACAACTTTAACATTTTTTAATGCACAGATCTATTTTAAATTAGATTTGCATTGAACCTTACATTTAAGGTTCCCCACACAGCCTGCTATGGTGACATCACCATCAAGAAAACATCCCTCCTATTACATCCTGATGCTCTGGGCTTCTGGGCAAGTGTCAGAACGTCAACAGTTTGGAATGAAAAGGTTTTTTTTTCTCCACTCTGGCAGGTGAGAAGATGGGTCTGTCCATCAACGTGCTGCTCACCCTCACTGTGTTCCTGCTGCTGCTGGCGGATAAAATCCCTGAGACCTCTCTGGGCGTCCCCATCATCGTCAACTACATCATGTTCACCATGATCCTGGTGACCTTCTCTGTCATCTTGAGCGTGGTCGTCCTCAACCTGCACCACCGCTCCTCCAACACCCACAAGATGCCCATGTGGGTCCGTAAGGTCAGCCTCCCAAGTAGAAGTTAGATTCTATATAAACATAAAACTGGAATGTTGAACTGTCGCTGGGCTCAGATTCCACAAAAAAAGACATTTTGCATCAGTAAAGTACGTTGATGATTTGAATAGATAATTTAATCGTTCAATACGGTCAAAACAGCCATGAGTTATATTTGTTACACCCTTATTATTTTTTAAGAGCCTTTGGTCTCTTTTTTTTCAGTTTGCCAAGAAAAAAAAAGTGATCTCAGTTCCGTGGATCACAACCATCACTCCCAGTATGTCCATTCTTCACATGAAACATTGGATTATTAATTTTATTAATGTCAGTTTTTTTATATAACGATGGGGATACTGAACATAATCTATTTTATTCATTAGAAAGTGAATGAAGCAGAACTGAGAGAAAAGTGGTTGACTCATTTTTTTTCATGTCAGCAGGATTTCACCTGCTTCTAATTATTTAAATTACATATTCACTCTCTAATTTCTGCTTCATCAACTGTCGTCTTACAGTCACACGACTGCAATAAAATTTCTAAATCAACAAAGAAGAGTAGGAGGATCTCTTCCGTTTACTGACGTTGCCATGGTGAATGACGGTGTCACAGCTCCATTGATGATGACTTTTATGGTCGTGAGAAGTCAGAGTTAACATACTCAGAATTGACTGACCCAACTCTGAACACCTGATGTGAAACCAGTTTCTTTTGGAGGTGGGGGGGGCAGCCTTCACCTGAGTCAGCCTGTCATCCAAGCCTGCACAGGACCAATTCATTTGAATCAGGTGCAGGGAAACAACTAATGCTGGGTTCACACAGTTCAATTTTTACAGTCTAGGATTAATTTAAATCACATTGCGCGGCCTGAAATCAGTAGATAATTTATTTACAGCATGATACACTCTACAACTGATCATACGTTGAATCGTGGCTACGACAGAAACAAATCTAAGTGTATTTCAGGCGCTAAACGCAACAACATTGCATCCTTAGCAGATTGCTGTTAATGTGTTAAAGCACTGATGACTTGAAAGTCAACAGTGTTGTTGAGGTGTTTGTGTGCTTTGAAAAGAAAATAAATAAAATCAATAGTAGCAGCAACTAGCTACTAATGGTCCTAGTCAGCATAGAAGACGCCACAACAGCCTCTAAATTAATCTTGCCATTTATTTCAAACTGCAAAATGCACATCAACGCAGAGATCGCTGACCTGGCGGTCCCTGGAGAGTGCTGCTGCTTAAATAGGCGGACATTGATTGGCACATGCAGTGCAGGTGAGCCAATCAATGTCCCTCACAGGTGCTGTCTCCTGAGCTGCTGCACCACCTCCCCTCTGCAGTTGAGCAGAACCACACCTGAGTTGGACATTTTCTGCCTGTCTATCTGTTGTTGCTAGGCTACTGTGCTGTGCACACACGCTGATGTTTGCGTTACTCCAGGGTGCATTCCTATTGGTTGGTTGGCTGATACAGCTCACTGAGGCAGAGACACACTCTGAGACGATTCCTCCAAGTTTCTGACACTGCTGATATCTGTCTCAGTCCCTCTTTGGTCACAAGACGGTTTTATCTTTCATCTTTGCTCCTGTCTCATTGTGAGATCTGAGACCACCATTTTCTGGTGACCGCCATGGACAGTTTTTCCCATGATTGTGCATCTTTAGTCTAAGATGGCAATTGAACGATGAGAACCTGACATAAGACATGCACTGCTAACGTCTCATCGGCATGTTCTTCAGTGTACTCAAGTCAAATGTTTGGAAGTCCATTCATTCCTAAAGGAAATTTTGCCACCATTGTCAGACTCCTACTACCTGTGTTATTTGCTTTGTGTGCATTAAAAAACATTCAATTTGATTGGTGGATTTTCAAGAAAACATATAAGTTCTGTTAGCATTTAATTCTACCTAAAAAAATATGAATAAGTAGAAGAAGGCTTTTGGAAAATGAACTTTTCCTAATTGTTTGACTGTAGTGAAACTGTCTGGTTCGCTCACTTGGTAAAGCAGGTGCCCCCTGTGCAGAGGCTAAAGTCCTCCTGCAGTACTTGTAGGTTTTATTCTCATCCTGTGATCCTTTGCTACATGACTGCCCCATTTTCCTGTCTGACAACTTTCAAATAAAGGCCAAAATAAAATAAAAGAATAATCTCCCACTGCAGTAACAAGTTGTTAATTGAAATGTTAGTAGAATTATTATTGAGGTGTGTAAAGAACTGCACTTCCTTAGGTTGAACACCAGGGGGCATGTTCTGTATTTCATACAGACTAATGCAGTTAAACCTTTGTTAAAAGCATTGCTCATCCTTTGTTCTTGGTCACACTCGTGTAGAATGCTTTTCCTTCACGCCGTCAGACTGACCCATCATGACATTTATCATCATTTCATGCATTTTCCAACAACAAAGGTTAGTTGTTTCGCTCCTGAGATGGGATGGATGGACTTTCGGCTGAAATTAAGAGGCATCAAGGCGCATTTCGGTGTCTCACATGTAGCAATTTGCAGGGCTAAAAGAGACCAGTTTTTTTGTTTGTGGGTTGGTTTAGCAGAGCATTTTTCCAATTCTAAAAAAAAAAAAAAAAACAACAACAAAAAACTAAAACACATTTTAATGAGAGTACCTATAAACCAGAGACAGAATGACACCAAAGTGGTTTCATTAAGCTGCTGCTGTGTTGACAAAGGATATTCACATTAGACAATAATGGTAAGAAGGTGCTATAAACATCAGCATGAGTGGACGTTTGACAATGACACAACATAAAAATAAAGCAAGGTACAGTCCAGCGTTAATTAATCTGTTTGTATTCAAGCAGTGCCTCATTGCATTATTGTAGTAAATTGCATCAGTCAATAAGTAATTAATGAAATGTTGGTAGTTTGTTCATTTAGTCATGGAGGCAGGAATAGTTTGGGCTCAGGAACAATGCTGAGTTAAGTCAACACAGTGCTGCACTCTCTAAACCTTATGCTACACCGTTAACCTCCATCAGTGCTCTTGCCCTCACCGTACATTAAGCGCTGCTAATTAAAAGCATGAGCAGCAGCTCTGTACTTTGTTCTGAGTTCTGTCACCGTTTCAGGAAGACACTCACCTCAGACAGGCTCATATACTTTTACAGGCAGGTGATTTGCATGCTTTAATGGAACTGAGCTGTCTAGTGATGGTTTCATGGAGGAGGGCAGCATCCTATGGTCCCTTCACTCTTCAGATGATCAGTGATGAGAGCTCATTAAATGTCGGGAGGAGAAAAGCTTTTTCTCTCTCTCTCTTCATAAAACATAGTTGGGGGAAGTTTATTGCTGTTTGGTTCAGTGCTTATCTGTTTTTAGATTACAGAAGTCCTAGTCTGGTCTGTTTTTTCCCACTTTTATCATCTGGAAAGTGAAAGGGACTGCTTACAACCCCCCCTTAAAGATGCTTCTTTCCCCATTTGTTTAAATTTTTTCTAAATTTTCATTAAGCAGCCTACAAATTGACCAATTGTTTGACTTTTATAGCTTATGTCAGCTCCAACATGTCAGACCTAGTGTATTGACATGTTGATCTTCCTTCCCACTGTCCTAATTCTCCTCATTTCCTTCTTACCCAGCTGGTCTTCAGCAGGAGGGTCCCCCTAAGAG
>JBAMYA010005305.1:0-18093 GCA_037176975.1 Arrhamphus sclerolepis | reverse complement strand
CCCCCCCCCCCCCCCCCCCCCCCCCCCCCCCCCCCCCCCCCCCCCCCCCCCCCCCCCCCCCCCCCCCCCCCAACCCCGAAAAACAGGTATAGTCTCTGCTTTTAAATGAGGGTTTTACAGAAAAACAAGAGAACTGCTCATCTTGTGTCACAAACAAAATGTGATCCAAAACATTTCACATAGATATGTGAAAAGTTTAAGTTTGTTGAAGAATGGTAGATTTTTTTTATTCCCTAACATCTCATGTCAAGAATGATGGACATGGGTGTGCTCACGCTGTCTTGTGTCACTCAAGTGTGAGCTTGTATTTGTCTTTTCCAAATCAACAAGTTTTTGTTGCCCAAAAGCATTTAGTAAAGTAAAGACGTTGATACTTCCCCTGTCGGGACTACGCTCCCGATTACTATCATATTAGCCTCGAGCTCCTTCTAACCTGATGAACACTTTGAGTGAGGCCTCGCAGGGCTGTTGTGGCAGGTGGAGAAAACATGCCTTCGCTGGATTCCAGTCATACTCTTGTCATGAACAAGCCAGAGAGAAAGAAAAGAGGTGAGCAGGGGACCAAATAGAGCAGAGTGCAAGAAGTATTTGTATGCAGCCATCCAACGTGCTCCCACAGAGCCAGTAAAAAGAAACAAAAAAAAAAACTAAACTGCTTGGAATCCTGAGCAGACACTCAGACATGATAAAAGCAGCATTTTGAAATAATGAATGGAAATATAATACAGACAGGCAAGCAAACAGGCAGACAGATAATGTGCAAGTGTTCTTCAGTGTGTGTGTGTTACTATTTGTCGAACAAAGACAGCCAGCATGCCAGTCAGTCAGTCTGCTTGCTGCTTGACTCACACACTTGTCTGTTTCGCTTTGAACCCTTTTACACAGCGCTGTTACAACAAATTGAAAATATAAAAACCATTCCAATCGCCAGCTGTGCAAAAAGCATGATGCATCCTTGTTGTTAATAGATATCAGAGGAATCATTATAATTCACAGATGCTTACATCAGCCATATCACTACGATGATTCTGGCGTACTCTACAGTTTTCTCATGGGGAGCTTTTGATCTTCTGTGTATGAGGAATACACATACATACATACATACATACATATATATATATTTATGTTCAGTCACAACAAGTGGATAAGGATTACAGTGGCTAGAAGAGAAACTAGCATTGTAGTGATGCCAGAGTGTTGGCATGTGCATGTTACTGTAGGCTTGTGGTTGACTAAACTGGTCCATCCAGCCTCTTTAAACCCCAAACACACACAAAAACACACACAGAGCACAAACAATGTCCTGTCCCTGCTTACAGCCAGATTCAGTGGTATGAAACATATCAATGGCATCTTTTTTGAATCCCCCTCTGTTTCCTGAGACTTGTTTGCATTGGGCGTCCATACCAGTGGCACAGAGGTTTTGGAAACCACTGTCAGAAAGTGGAATAAAAGTTATGATGCTACGACTGAGCATGGTTTGTCATGCGCCAGGTATGATGGTGAGCAAACGCCTGGCAAAATCACATTTGTGACACTTGTATGTTATATTTACTATTTACTGGCGATACAGAGCTTTTGGCTTCAACAGACTGTGACCTCCGCAAAGTTGTGGTGTCTGACAGAAAAGGAGGAGAAAGGGGCATGAGGCAACTAGCAAAAGCTGCTGATGTAAACATCCCTTTGAGAAACCAGATGAAAGCCCAGGTGATCAGTGGTGCACTGGAATCCTGAGTGCCTGTGTAACGTGAGTGTCCCGTGGTGAAGATTTCCGAAAGATGTACACCATCTAAGTGTGACTGAAAGTTTCTGTCCCCAAAGGGTCAGAGGGCAGAGTGCACTGATGAAGGACTTGTGTCAGAGACTAAACTGAATTTAGAAGAAAAAAAATCAGCCTGTCCCAGGACTTTGATAAAAAAACAAAAATCAAGTCTAGCATCTACTTAATCCTTCAACAGCAGAATAAAAGGAAATGTCCCACATTTCCTTTTGGAACTGGCGGCATCTGACCTCGATGATCTAAAGCTCAGAGAAGGCTGGAGCAGACTGCACTCATGCTGTTGTGGAGGTTCAGGTCTGGTCTGGCTTGGTTTAGATGTCTCGGCCGTCTGCCTCTGCCAGTTTCCTCTCCTCTGGCGCATGCTACATCATTTACTCAGACACACTCCAGAGGTTTTGGGTTTCATGTTGCCCTGGAGGAGCAGAGAAAGCACCTGTTGTGCAGATGAGTACCAGCAAGACTCAAATGTATTTGTATGAAACTGGAGCTGGGCGTGTACCCGTGTCAAACAGGACCTGTTATCTGCGTTGTCCGGATCGCAGTGACAACAGAGGATACAGAATACTGAGCAGAAGTAGAAACACTAATCTGAGCCTGACCTCCAACCTCAAGCACTCCCTCCATGCCTCGCTTCCTCAGACTTTGTTGTCCTTTGGACTGATGCTATCTGACCAGATGAATGACTGTTTGACTTTCAGGTCTCTTTTGTGACTCTTAAACTCATATTTTGCAATTCTTTTAACAGAAAATGCAACTTCTCACTTATTTCACAAAACTAAACACTAAGCCGCCTTGTCACTCTCCTGCAGTGCAGAATATATATCAGTATGTAGGTTTTGTGAGTTTTACTGTTCACCTTCCCTCCCAGTCATCCCTGAACAGTATATTATGCTCTCTTTGATGTCCTTCAGCTGCAGGCTCTAATGGTATTGCTTCACACTGCTCTTGTAAGCAGGCTGGGTCCAACACATAAATCCTGGGATGGCAAGAGCTGCCTTTCGAACTGATAATAAGTTACTTTACAACTAACTAGGACACACATTAAAAAGTAAGAAGCAAATAGTACAGAATAAGTAAAAGGCGTGAGAATCAGAAAGCAGGCTGGAGTAGCGATAAAAGTTGCTAAGCACTTGTTTAGTTTGTTTATTAAAGCCACAACCCACTGACATCATTTAACGCCAGTACAGCTGGTGTGAAATGGATGTGACCATTACAGGGTCTTTTCTTGTGGTCAGAGTGAAGTCAAAGGGAAGCTTGGACTGTGCAGCAACTTTGTTAAAGCCCCAATCCCCCTCGATACAACTCGAGAGCACAGCAATGATAGTACTGTCAGTGGCATATGCAAATCAAATCTCCTTTTCGCTGAATCTTCATTTTTTGTTTATCACACTTTATTTACCTTGAAATAAGAGCCATAGTAGTTTATGAATGCCATCTCCTTGTTTTGTTTTGTTTTTTCAAATCATGGTTACTACAAACTTAAGCTGTAATTTTTAGATATCTATCCGCTCATGTAAATTTATTTCAACTGAAAATTATAAAAGAAAACCACCCAGTAGCTTTTGTGTGATCAGATTTAACTTCCCTTCACTTCACAATTTTAAAAACATATAAATATGTATTTTGTAGCTCAGAGGAGAATCTTATTTTTCAGATTTTGCAGGCCCCATCTTCCTTGCGTAAGGCAACACTTAAATGGCGTTTCCTCATGCTTCCATCATATTGCTAATCTAAAATGGTTCAACTGGTACACCCTGCAATGAAGCACCACATCAGAGACGCATTACTTCATGCGATTAAAAAAATGCTTCATAGAATACTTTACAGCATTACATGCATACCAGCAGTATTACATTGACATAGCTGACATTTTCACAGGCATATTTGTGCCACATGTCTGTACAAACTCGCTCACTTCTTTTTGTGCTACTTTTTATGTAATGTTTTCATTGTGTGATATTCTGCATAATTCGTCTTCCCAGTTGTCCACTGACCCATTTCTCACCTTGACAGAAACCCCCTAAGGATTGTTGATAATAAGATCCAGCTGGTAGCATGGACACTGTTCCAGGGTTAGCCATGCCTACAACATTGTAGATCGCACTCTAAAGTACAAACCAAAAGACATGGCCTCGGAAGTGAAGGAGTCTCTCCAGTAGGAGTGTGTATTGTCATTAAATAAGTATTGCACAACGTTAGCCTTTACAGTCCTTTGGCAACAAATACCCATCTAGTTTCTGCTTCTGGGCAACATGTCCACAGATAGTCATTGCTCGTCAGTGGTGGATGTAGAACTCGTAACACTCAGGCTGCTTGTCATTTAATTGCTGAAGCCCATTTCATCCTCCCAAAAGAGAATCCTTATTTACCCTGGTTCCCCTGCTAAGAGAAACCTGCTGATATCTACGCTGTTTCCCTGCTGGTGTTTTCTTTTCTTTTCTTTTCTCATCTTGAAAAGAAAGAAAGAAAGAGCAGAATAAGTGCTGAGCTAAGGGAGAGGGAAAATGTGTTTATTCCTTCTTGTTGCTTAACTTTCTGAGAGCACTAAGAATGTAGTCTATGACTCTTAGTCAGAGCTTTTTCTTCTAATATAACAAACCAGACTTATAATTCATTATCATAGATGTAGTCATATTTATTCAATCCTAATGTCTGTTTATTAAACCCCCAAAAAGTTCACTTCTACTAACAGAACTGCCGCCTGTCTCAGGAATGTCTCAAGTGCACAGGGGAGAGAAAAAGGAAATTACAACTCAAGAAAAGAGGAGGAAGGCAAGACGGGAGGGGGCATTCCTTTTTGTGCAGGATTACAAGACTTGTCTTTCTACTATCTTGCTTTGCCCTCCACCTCCATTCTCAGCAGTCAGTCAACACCACACTACAACTTGGAGGCACACAATAGTGACACCACAGCTGCACCTTATCTTACCCACTCATCTGCACAAGTCACTTGCATCCAAAGAGAAAGAAAACAGTCAAATCTGACTTCTCAAGTTCCAGTTTATCTGTGATCTGGCAATATTCACTGGCTGAATCCCTCCCTGTCCACCTCCACCACTGTTTCTCCTCCGCTGGGTTATCAGATGTGCCTGGCCCAGTTGGGATGAGACACATTCAAATAAACATTTTCCCCCAGGGAGCTACGGTAGAAATACCACATTGAGATTCTTAGAAAAATATTCTCATCTCATAGCTGCCTTGAAGTTGTTGTATACTCTAGCTCTAGCCCTCATACCTCCGCCTCTGGCCTTGATATGCTGGACCAGAGTTCAGTTTCTCCATCTCCAACAACTTCAGACACAAAGCATACTTATTTAACACAAACAGAGAAGTTTATTCAGCATTTGTTCTGAAGAGGCACCGTGTTATTTTACATTTTATGTACTGAAACCCAGCACCCCATACACCGTCATATGAAAACCTGAGACCATCTGCATACATTCCAGCTGTTGTTTGATTCTCCCTTTCCTCTTCATCTCCTGTTTATCTTCTAAGATCCTTTTATTTTCTTTTGTTCTATATACATATGCAGAACGGCAGCCACACTTTCTTTGGCCTGTTCTATAATTTCGTATGCCTAAATGTTTTTGAGATGATTTAAAAGAGCTTTGGCTCTACTGTGAGCCTTTGACTCAAATCCTTATTTATTATTCCACTTTTTATTTGTAACTAGAGCAAATAAAATGTTCTTACATTGGATTTTGCCCCAGCCACTGAGTCATGAGCTAGAATCTTGCAGAAGTCTATAGATTACTAATGTGTCAACATCGATTCCCACTGGCCCCGAGTTTAAATTATTAGTATTATTATGGGTTAACTGCAACCCTTCACCTTTGCTGCTCATTCACTTGTAGCCAACAGCAACTATTGCCATCAGATGTTGTTGTACATTCTCCAACAACATTCTTCACCACCATATGCATTTCTTAGTGGGTCTGACCTCTCTGGTGTAATGTTTTCATGGCATCAACAAGTGCTTACTCTGAAAATGACAGAGCTGCTTTGTTTAAATTTTGAGATTTGAGCAGGTTCATTTCATTGACATGTCTCTGGACAGAACAACAGTTCTGCCATCCTCAGATGAAAGCGAGTGATTACTTTTAATCATAAACAGAAGGAAGGTAGGAAAGGAGGAAAATAAGAAACTGGGGAATATTCCTGAGGAGGTTGCAATTTCAATGAGGACCAGAAGCTACTCTGCCTTCCCCTGGCAGCCCCATGCACCATTTATCTCCTTTCCATGTTTTTGTTAAGTTAAAGTATTTTCCCAAACAGAATAAATAGAACGTTTATACATTTTGAAAGGTTGTATCTGCCCTGATGCTACTACAACATGTGAGACTAAAGACCAGGTGTACTCATTTTATTTATTTAGTTTTTATTTTATTCTCAGACAGACATTGACAGAAATTGCATGAAATTATCATAGAAGCGATCAAGATGAAATAAGTGTCTGTTTTAGAAGCCATGACAGCTTCATTTATATTTGGAACAAATCATTAAGCAAACATCAACCAGTACTTCATTCAAGTTACATGTTGATTACAGTTTATGTGTTATATTAATTAAGTATAATCACGCATGAAGGGGTAACGAGTGAAATAACATAAACATCCAGGACAATCTCTCCGACATCTCTGATGAAACAGGCCACAAGTCCAGGTGATCGGTGTTGTGAACAGAATGTTCTCTGTGTGCGTTTCATCTGCCCTAAACTGTAAGTCACACATACTTGGCTTCTTACCTTGGTATTTTTGCAGTACAGAGATCAACAACTGCACCATTTAAGGCCATAAAATAAGCTCCCTCGAGTTGGCCAACATACAGCACTTGAATACAGGATGTCATAAATGTTAAGAAAGCAGTTTGCAGAGATCAGCTTACTCTCCTCACATCCAATGTATAAATTGAAAAGCACAAAATGAAATCAACGTAACTGCAGGGCACCAGGGGAATTTAGGGTAATTATGAGCCAATCGAGCCACAATGTTCCTGATTATGGATGAAAGAAAAATATTTGTACAGACTCCCTTGCTAGAGACAAGCAGTGGTCAACAAATACACATGCTGCTTCTTGCCCCAAGGCTATCCCACCTGATAGGAGACGAAGACAAACTGCTACAGACTGTTTTCTGCAACTAGTTTGTTCTTAATCTCCCCCTCATTCCTCTCTCCCTCTCCTTTCCATCATCCTTTGAAGTACTGAGCTGACACTCCATCAAGGCATGCTTTATAAGGTTTAGGCTCAGGTGAAAGGTTCCAAAACAAAATAAGTTTTTAGTTTTCATCATCTACTCTCATCAGTATATTTAATTCTTCTTATGGTATTAGAGACACTCGTTTGACAAGTACACTGGAGGTTTGTAAGTGTAACAAAGAAATGGAAAGGGTGCATTGTTTAACTGGCACCTACAGCTTACGAATAATTCTCATTCTAACAGCTCTTTTCCAAGTTTAGAATACCACAATTAAATCATCTGTTACTTTGCAACGTGCAGCATGGCATACATATAGCCTATAGCCACACAAAGCAGACCCTGTATGATTACCTGGAACTGGAGAAAACAGTGTGGTGCTTATTTAGAGGGCTTTCATTTAGCTATTTTACTGGCTCTTGGATGAAAGAAAACCTACAAATTCCCTTTATGTCTTCACCTCACTTTTCACATGATACATAATCTCAAACATAAAGGCTGTGGAATGATAAATGTAGGGAGGACAGTTAACTCTGACTACACTACAGCCAACGCATGCGTGAAGGGCGATGTACTGCATCAATTTAAACTGTAAGATCACTTGAAACGTAAGCAAGTACTATTTATTATGGAGATCATTGAAAAAATGAATGTGACCTTCATTTATCCACAAAATTGTAGCAGAATGACATTCAAAGTATAGCAGAATTCTCCTTCTAAAGCTTAAGGTAAAAGCAACAGCCCAATTGTTTCAGACCTTGTGACAATAGTTTGGCTTTGATCACTGGCTCTGCAGAGTGAAAGCTTTGATAGTTAATCTCTTTTCATGAAATAGAGTAAAGAACCAGCCTGTGAATAAATAACAGACTTAAGCTGGTTTAGAAACCAGCCCAATATATAGAGAAACCCTTGTTCCATAAAATAAATTCTGTAATGTCCTGCTTTGGTATATGTGCCTCAGAAATTAAGAATGTTGTATAAAAATATGTGTATGCTTTTGTATACAAGTTTGGATCAATCATAACTCACTATCACTATATTTGATGTATTTCTGTGAGGAACTGTTTGTAATTAAACTTTTTTTTGTTCTCTTATTTTTAGGCTGGGCATGGAGAGCAAAACACTCTACACCGTGAAGATGTCTCTCAGCCCATTGATGCCCTTGCTGCTCCTCCTTCTCCTTCCTGATGGCATATTTTCCAGCGAATGTCCAAAACAATGCTCCTGTTCAGTTCCTGAATCCATTTTATGTTTCCAGAGGCGCTCTGCTACTATTCCCAAGGGAGTAGACCCATCCACAAAAAGCCTCTACCTGTTTGCCAATGGGATTGAAGGCATTATGGTGGAAGACTTTGATGGTCTAGAGAACTTGGAAATGCTAGACCTAAGTCAAAACAAACTTACGCAGCTTCCTGATAGAGTGTTTGAACCATTGACATCTTTGAAAAACCTGGACTTGTCATCCAACCAGATCACCCACATTTCAAAGGAATGCTTCCATGGTATGCCACTGCTTGAGCGCCTTTATTTGTATAGTAATCATATCAAGACCATCCACCCTGCAGCCTTTAATGGCTTGGAACACCTGTTGGAACTCAAACTGCAGGGTAACCAGTTAACAACCCTGCCCACCCTCGCAATGCCCCGGCTGCTGCTGCTGGACCTTCGATTTAATGTCTTATCCAATTTGGGCCCTTCAGACCTCCAGACACCAAACCTAGAGTCACTCAAATTGGGTGGTGTGGGGCTAACCAGTCTGAATAAGGAGCTTATAGTGAGTCTGAAGAATCTTCATGAACTGGACATTTCAGAAAACCGACTTGAGTCTTTTCCTGCAGCGCTAAAGGAGACCCCAGGGTTGATTCACCTGAACCTGGCTGGGAACCCAATGGGCCCTCCAAAGGTAGAGGACCTGCAAAACCTCAGGGATCTGTATGAATTGGACATAAGCAGTCTCAGTCTGCAAGGTCTTCCTGAGGAGTTCTCTGAGCTCTTACCCCACCTCAAAAAGCTCAAAGTAGCAGAAAATCCCTTCATCTGCATCTGCAACTTAGCATGGTTCCCAACATGGCTTAGAGCCCAGAGCATCACATTGGAGAGAACAGAGGAGACCCGCTGCCATTTCCCACTCATCAATGCTGGAAAGGTATTAGAAAGACTGGAGTACAAAGATTTTGGCTGTCCAACCACAACTACAGTCACCACCAAAACTGTCAAGACAACTACAACTACAGTTTCTGTCCCTGCCACTACGTTCCCACCCACTACTAAAGCTATTCAAGTCCCCAGGGCCAGTGATAACCCAGAAGAAAAAGAGGGAGACTTTCCATTACTACCTGCCACCGTATCTCCAAGTAGCCGCAGCATGGACCAAGATGAAGAGCAGTATTTCTGTCCTCCTCACACCTGCCTGAATGGGGGTACTTGTCATCTGGATCAACATGGAGAGGTACACTGCACCTGTCCACATGGCACCTCTGGCATGTATTGCCAAATTCAGAACCATTCTCTGTCTCCCCCCGTAAAAGATGACGATACCGGGATTACTCCGAGTGTCACTACAGACACACCAGACATCAGCTCCCATCAAGCAACTGCAACTTCAATTCTGCTGGACCTCCATCGCTACATCAAAATGCGGCCTTACATTCGTGGAATCCGCTTAACATACCGCAATCTCTCTGGTCCAGACCGCAGACCAATTCAGCTAAGCCTTCCAGCGTCCTTCCCAGAGTATACACTTCGAGGTCTGAATCCCAACTCAACCTATGCTGTATGTGCCAGTCCACTAGGTGCCCCTAGTGGTGCAGACAGTGTTTGCACTGAGGCTCATACAGCCCCTGAGAGGGGCACTGATGCACGGTCTGATGGTCCAAAGCTCACCACAATGCTGATTCCTGCAACTGCGATCTTGCTACTTTTGGTGCTGATAGCAGTAGCCGTAGGAATGGTCTGCTACCTTCGCAGGAAAAGAGCCAAAAGCCAACTGGAGTTGGACTGTGAACCTTCCCAACTAGAGCTGGATGGAGTTAAGTCAGGCTTAGACAATGGGAGACTGCCTCACAAACAGCCTGAACTTATGATTTCTGAACCTGCGGTTCAAAATGGCAGTCTGGAATATGAGGTGTTGCTACTACAAGATCATTGTACATCAAATAACAATATGACTTCACACAAGCCTTCCTTCTTTTAACCAGCTGTGACAACTCAGATTTAAAGGAGGATTTTTATTACTTCTACTCTGTCCCTCCAAGTGGATTAAAAAGAAACTGCTGCTTCAAAGTGAAGGGCACAGAACCATCAAACAAACCAGCAACGAAGAAGCTGGGCGAACATTTAAGTCAATGCCCTTTGGTTGTCCAAGTAGACATAAAACAAGTTCAGAACATGTGTTCGCGCTTTAGAAGGCATCAAAAATGCTTCTACTCTACATGCTGCATTTTGCTACAATAATATTCCCTTTTATCTTCCATGCTGTGATGCTGGGATGGACGGTGTATTGTCTTCTTTAATGTGTACTCTATGTGCACTGACATGGGATTTTGCTGCATTTCCCCATCACAACAGCCCATTTAAACAGTTTCAGCTATTGTTTTTGCTGCATAGTGCAGCTCTTCAGTACCACCCCAAAGGGATCAGTCCATGCTGTGAAGGACATTTAAGACACCAGATGAAGTTGTGCAGAAAAAAACCAGCTGGTGCCTGTATTGCTATATTTCGATCTAAAACTTAGTTTTGTAAGTATGATTTTTTTTTTTTTAAATATGATTTTTTTTTTCTTACCGAGCAACTTTGTGAATGTTAAAATCTCTCAATACGTTCCATCCAACCTCTTTTTACTAGCAGACAAAACAGCGGATTAAAAAATGTTTCAAGATTAAAACTCATTTGGTACCAGTAAAGTCAGTCAAAGGACTTTATCCCCAGAAAATCAGACAGTCTAAGTAGATGTGAGTCTGGACTGACTTGAGACTAAATCCCCCTTCCCCACACCGAAGCCCTCAGCATGGTTTTTCATCACAAAGGGAGAAAGGAAGCAGAATTACAACAAGGCACAAGGTACATAGGGAATCCATTGACTGAAACCCTGCTGATTCAGTTTTTAGTGCACTGTGTTTAAAACAAAGTTTGTCTTACAGTTATTACTCAAATACACAACAGCAAAATAAATCTTCAATGTCTTTATTTATTGTTATCTATCAACCAAAATTGAATTGCAGCATACTTTTAGGTTTGTCTGAAAACAACTAAAGTAGACAGTGGACATGTATTGTGCTTCCTTTAAGTAAAAATAACCTGCTTAATGAAATGATATGCACAATTTCTCTTTAGCACAGAAGGTCACAGTTTTTGTTGATCGTACCTAACCAGACTTTTAAAAATGTTTATATTGTTGTGTAAAGGACTAAGAGACTTGCAGAGATCCACTGGAAAATGATCAAACAAATAGGAGCACTGAGATCCAAACCTGTGAATACGGCTCAAAGAAGTAGTTAAACCGTTTGTGCAAATGTGTTTGTGCACATGTGCAGATCTCTGAACCTCTGTGATAATACAAGTACATGTTCTGTCATGTATAGAGACCTGCAGACATCAGGTTACTATCAGTTACTGCCTTAATGTGCCCACATGCCTAGGTGTACTTACAGCCCCAGCAACTCTACATATTTAAAAAGACACCAAAGACGCATCTGTGAAAGCTTTTTAAGTTACCCACAGTATTTCCAGTGCACAATCTCATTTTCCATACAAACAAAACACCTTTAAATCAAGTGATGCAAACTGGAATATTTGTCTGTAAAATATAATACATTGAGGATTACCAAAAGTATTTTCAATGTGACTGTTAATTTTTCCCTGTTTATTTTGGGAAACTCTTTGCTATGTTTTTCTTTTTTATTTTGTGAAAGTATTTGTATAAATGGAAAAAGTGACATCATCATTAAATGAATATCCAAAACTAATATCATCCCAGTTGTCTTTTTGTTTTCTTTTTTTTCACATCCAGTATTTGCCTGTGAAGAAATGGATCACACTGAGAGACGGTGGGGGTGGGGGATAAAATAGGGGCTGGGTTGTCACTGACCACTCCTCTTTTTTTTCTCCCAGCAATCACTCAACGGGGTGAGGGGTACTATCAGAGGAAGGGAAGTTCAAGACAGAAAAGGGAGCAAATGTGCAAGTACAGATATGGTGCATCCAAGATTCAAGATGGATATTTCAGTCCACCCCTGTACAAAGCTGTGTGTGTGTGTATCAACATGTATGGATTTAGGAATATCAGGCTTCATGCAAGAACCACTTGTACAAACAGATTTGCTCTTAAGCGGTACAAACAAGTGATTTAACGGAACTGAATTCACCAATTTTCTTGCATTTTGAGTTTTCTTTCAGGTACAAACAGAATTTACGAGTGATCCAGACTTGTCATAGGAGTCACGTAAAATAGTCCGCTGTTATTCAAATCAAGTTTTCTTGACAAACAGATTGTATGTTTAAATACTTTAAAGCAATTGTAAATAAATATATTCATTATAACCCCTAACTATGCTGGAATTATTCTGTTTGACTTAAATTATGCACTAATTGAAGGTTATTTTGACATCGCAATTCAGATTGCTAAGGACTGCAAATATGCAGCTTACTAGAGCCACAACTCCAGAGAGGAACACGCCGATCAAACCCAATTCCACCACACGCTCAGGTACTCACCACCCTTGGATTTTTAGCCACGAGAACCTTTCAGAGAGAGATTGGAGACAGATCGGGTGTGTCCCAGTCCTCTGTGAGTCATGTGCTCCCCTTGGTCATCAAATTTCAGTTTATCACCCATGTTCAACAGATTCCCATACATTGCTGTTGAATAAGTACAAATTAAGAGGGACCTTCATGCCATGGCTGGACTGCCAAACATAATCAGAGCAATAAACTGCACACATATACGCATCAATGCACCTTCAGCTGATACGTTCCCTTCCCTCCATTGCCAACAGTACCACTCCATTAACGTCCAAATCATATCAGACTCCAAATACAACCTTTTAAATGTCGTTGCTCGATGGCCAGGGGGAGTGTACGACTCCTTTGTGCTACAAAAAGCACAGTTGGCACGCGTCTTGCACAAGGTGTGCATGGAGATGGCTGTCGTTTTGATAAGTGACTTATCTGATTGTTAATATTCACCATGCAAACTTCTTCAGATTATTTACCTAAAATTCACTATTTTCTCCAAGGATCTCATGTACAAATGCTGCGTACGTACAAAAACATGGTGTACACCCTTTCCCATGGCAAAGTTCAGATGTATCAAGAGTGAAATGAATGTGGAAATGTGCGGTGCCTCACGCCAACTTCATGACTGGTGTACGCACATTTCTATAGCTGTTGTTACTTTGGCGACACTTTGAGGTGATGTTGGGAAAGACTCAGTCTGAGTGATATGCACATATGAGACACATGCACAATGAACACTAATGAGCAATTAACACACCCATGTGTCTGCAATTACATGAGTGGATATAAAAGCATGTGCAAAGTGTTGCAATGCGTACCATTAAAAAAACAATGGCTGCTTTAGCGGTATTAGAAGACATTGCAAATGGTACAAACTGAGTAGAGCATGTGTTCAGAGACAGAGAGGATTTGCTGACACATGATGACAACTGGCTCATCAAACCTCAACAACCTCACTGCTTTAAGCTCCCAAGGGCAATCTTCCTGGAACTGTGCGCAGAGCCACGGCTAGCGTTGGAACGCAACACAGCAAGGAGCCATGCGCAGTTTGCAGCAAAAGCCGGTTTTCTTAATGTAATCGGAGCCATCGACTGCAACACACATTGCCAACACATGATGAACCTGTATATGTCAACAGGAAACATTTTCATTCGATCAATGTACTCCTGTTTCTATGTCTTATGTTTTAAAATTGTACTCCCTATGTACAGCTCTTTGGTTCAACTGTGGTTGTGTGAAAGCACTTAATAAATAAAGATGGTATGGTATGGTATGTACAGACAATTTCTATCCCATATTCACACCATCATTAGTAGTCAGTGGTTAAAGTTAGTGACTTACTGTTTTTTGCTGGTTAAATTACAGCTTAAGATCTTTCTAACAAGCCCCTGATTGTCTCTGTGTGCAAAGTACTCATGTTAATAATCCTGTGCGTAAAGTGTGAAAAGTCTTAATCAGCCTCACCTTTTCTCCGGCGAACTTCTTCACTAATTTGCAACAATAGTATGTAAATGGCTTCCAATTATACAGTGATTTTGAGCTGTTCTGCTACAGCTCCAAAGCGCAAAAACAATGCTGACCTTCCCCCAATCTTTGTCTTGGTGGACACAGGGGGAAGAATGGTTTGAACCAGCAACCTTCAGATTCATGGTCGAACACTTTACCAACTGAGCCACCTCTTTTTCTCGTTTACTAATGTCTGTGCTTCTCTCACGTAACAGCATTGACAGCCTCACACATACCCTCCCACCACTCTTCTTAAGTTTGTTTCTTAGGACAGCGTGCCAAAGAGCACATTTTTGTGTGCATTCACTTCAGAGAGTAGTATCTCCTGTTTGCTTTGGGTAAAGTTCTTTTTCCCCCATCCTACTCATAATTTTCTTCGGTTTTTTGATTGCGCGGAGAGGGGAATCTCAGGTGCAGGGCTCATTTAAATATGGGTTGCATATTTATATGGGGGCACGTGGACAGGGAGGGGTCAGGTACTCAAGCATGTGCTCAATTCCACATGCATTGGGATGTACAAAAGAAATGTTCTTGGATTCTTGCATGAATTTTGTGACTCTGGATTTTCTTGTGCATGGGAGGGCATTTAGATTTGAGAGTATGCCATGTTTCAGGAAAAAAAAATTCCACGCAAGTCTTTGCACATGAGGCCCCAGGTGATCGAGGCTATGCTTTAGCCCCCTGGCTATTGAGACCCTTAGTCAGCCCTGTAATGAGACAGGTGCTCGTACAAGGATCATACACGGACTCATGCCATTGCAGAGTGCACTATTGGTGTGCTGAAGGCCAGGTGGATATGGGCGGGGCAAAACTGCTCTATGGCCAAGGGAAGGCATGCCAGATTATTCTGGCATGCTGCGTTTTGCAAAATATCGCCATAAATGAGGGTCTCCCACTACCTGAACCAGACGTGAAGAAAGTGCCATCATTAGACAACAACTGACTGCACAGCTTTAGGGTAGGCTATCAATCTCTAATTAATTGAAAACAATCAAGAACTTGACTTAGAAAGGTTTTTGTTTCTTTATTTCAGAGGCAGTACGAACCAAAGATGACACGGAATTAACAGAAGATGTAATTTTTTCCCATCCCTTCGCTTTAGTGGGTCCCGTACTTGTACTGCTAAATGGATTTTTGGTTTTGGTTCTCTGAGAGCAGACTTCAATCTCAGAGCCACAAAATTTGTCTTATTGCACCTTGATGTCATTCTCACAAATGAACACCTCCAGTCACAGGAGATAGGAAGCATAGCCTTATATGGTATTATCTTGCGGAATGGCGTATGAAAATTTGCTCGTGCACCAGTGCTTAAATATGCGCAGGTGGTGTTCATGTTTACGCAGGTGATTAACACACATTTCCCAAAGAGCATTTGTTGAATCTGATGCGAAAAAGTGAGAGAAATTTAAAAGAATAATATGAAAAATTTCTTGCATGAGGCCCAATGTTTTCAGTGGTTGAACAGTCAATAATTTAAATGGAAATTTAAGAATATGAAAGAAGAATCACAGCTTCTTTAATGTCCAAGAAGCTTTTTGTTTTGAAGTTACTGAGAGAGGAAGGTAATTTATCAAATAAATCAATTAAGCAACATCATGACTTACTAACAATCCACATTTATGCCTCTAAATATGTTTAAAAAAAAAAAGTCAATATTCATTTCTTGGGCAACCTGCCTATCTATCCACCCATCCATCATCATCATCATCATCCTGTGCAGGGTCACAGGTATCTGCTGGAGCCTATCCCAGCTCACTTTGGGTGAAATTCACGGGTACACCCTGGACACGTTGCTAGTCCATCACAGGGCCACAGATCTGACCATTATAGCCATATAGTGGCAATAATGACTCAAGGTGACTTTACACGCAAACAACCAATTGTCATATTTATGTTGGAATACTTCACCTAATGTATCTGGAATACAGGGGTAATTAGGAGAGTGAAAAATGAGAAATGAGCAAAAGGAGTCACACACGCAGATCAGAACCAGGCAGAAAAGGAAGCTGCATTCGCTTTCTGGACATGCTTCAGAAAATGGATTACAGAACAGAACAGAAGCTACATGCTGTTCTGATGAGAACTACACTTTTTTTTTTCTTCCCCCAAAGACAGAAAATGCCAAGTGCATGTTGGAGAACAAGGAAGAAACAGCTGAAAACCACATAAGTAACCCAACAACAAAGCAGACTGACATTTGCTATCATTACCCTTCCATGCTAAAATGATTTATTTGGAGGCACAGCCTGGAAGCACAGGCTTAATATTTAAGTTATTTAACTATTGAGCTCCTGCTTCAAAAATAAAAAAAGAAATAAATAAAAAAAGAAAAAAAGAAGAAGGAGGGAAAAGGGAAATCTGTACAGTGCAGGTATTAATTACTTCAGAAGTTGAAGTCAATAGATGAAGATTTTCCTGTAAAAGGAGCCAATATGACAAAAGATTTGCTAAACCAACAACAACAAAAAATTTTAATACTGAAAGTGAAAGGAATGCTAACACATCCATGTTTTTTTTGCAATAATTGCGCAGCAGGTTGTGTCTAAATGTTTAATGAGAGAACGTTAAACGTTATCTGTTACAGCACAATTTTAAGAGATATTTTCCAGACATACAAAACACTGACATTCTCATAACCCATCCATCCATCCATCCATCATCTATACCCGCTATGTCCTGTGCAGGGTCACGGGGGTCTGCTGGAGCCTATCCCAGCTCACTTCGGGCAAAAGGCAGGGGTACACCCTGGACAGTCCATCGCAGGGCCACATGGAGACATACAACCATTCACACACTCATTCACACCTAGGGACAATTTAGGAACACTGATTAACCTAACATGCATGTTTTTGGACTGTGGGAGGAAGCCGGAGTACCCGGTGAGAACCCACGCAAGCACAGGGAGAACATGCAGACTCCACACAGAAAGGCCCCTGTGGAGGTTTCCCGTAACCTTTCACCAAAAATGTTGACGCACATGCTAAACGACAACTCTATGAGATGGACAAACCTTCCATGACTTGTTTTTTTTTTATATACATATATATATATATGTTGTTGATTTATTTTTAATAGTCGAGATGTTTCATTGTGAAGCAGTGGACTGAACAACAATCCAAAAAAACCAAACAAAAAAACACATCTTTAGTTAAACACTGCTAACTAGTGAACAAATGTTGCACAAAATGATTAAACTCTTTTTCCAACAGTGCACCACCACCCTGAGCAAACATTTATAAGACTGCTTATTATGTGCCGTGTTAGTGGACAAGACTTGTTCCTCACCAGCAGTGAGCTGGAGGCAAAGATGGAAGTAAAGATTATAATTAAAAACACTCAGATTAAGGTAGTACGTGATTTTTTAACCATTGTAAATGAATCACTGCTCGAAGCCAAACGTGTTTGCAAACCCGCACAATAAACAGCCTGACCACCCATGTGTTTTATAGGTAGGATGCTGGTAGGGGATTGATGCAAGATGTACACGCAAAAACAAAAGCATGGATATATTGGACCATAGCTTGGAGCTGTACGCTAACAACACAAACACATAAAACAGCACTACTTCTCTCATGCAAGCACTATTATTTCAATGTACTCAGAGGGAGGAAATGCTCTCGTCAAATAATAGGGGAAATAATCTAGCACCCTGGATGTAGATTTTCACTTTTTTTTGTTCTTCCACTTCGTAGTTTCCCAAGATTTTTAATGTTATTAAAAATGTTTCTCAATGTTTAAACATTAAAAAAAAATTTTGAAAAAACGCAGGAAAAGCAAGTAGGAAAGGATAAGGGGGGAGGATTTCTTCTCAACATATACAAATATATGTGTGTACACATATATATATATATATATATATATAGATATATACATACATAT
>JBAMYA010005294.1:0-18094 GCA_037176975.1 Arrhamphus sclerolepis | reverse complement strand
GCTTCAGCTCTGTTGAAGGACACACCAGAAGCTTTTCATCTGTAACAGTTACATATATATATATATATATATATATATATATATATATATATTTTTTTTTTTTTTTTTTCTTTATAGGGTCCAAGGGGTCTGGACGGCCCAGTGGGGGAGAACGGACGTACAGGCGTTAAGGTGAGCCCATGGTCAAAGTATCAGAAGTGACGGCTGCTAACTACCTCAAGATGTGGCTAATTATTGACGATGTTATTTTACATCTGCTTCGAAAAATGCCTGGTCTCAGCTTCGCTAATTGCACACATCAAAAAGAGAGAGAAAGACAAACAAAATGGCCCAAAAGAAATGGTGACTGTAATTATGGACTGTTTTTAACATCTAACGGATGTTTAGCGTATGGTCTTTTTAATGCTTTCATAAAGCAGAATCCCATATCAAACAGATTTAAAATATTAATGGTCCATGCTAGCACATGGGAATCTGACACATATTAAATCAGGGGGATTTCAGAAAGCTCGTTTTACTGATGGTTTTTCTTTGCAGGGCCCTGATGGTCCACCAGGAAAATTGGGCTTCCCTGGGGAGATGGTGAGGAAAAGGTCTTTACTTTCCTGTGCGAACAATAATGACATCATTAGTTCGAGCACTGGCCCTGCTTTCATTTGTTCATTTGGACTTTCAATAGGCTTAAGGTTGCAGAAGTACTTTGGTTAAACAGGCTGTGAGACAGGCACTTTTTAAATTACTTGTTTGATGTTAAACATAATGTTTTATGATACTTTTTCTCTCTTTTTTTGCCATTGTAAAAGTAGTTTTGTGGATCTTGTTGTAACCTGAGTAGCTTTCTACCAGAATTGTAAACATACTCACAGAGTAGGTGTCAACAAGAATCAGTTATGTTGGCACAGTTAAGCAGGAGTTTGCAGTTAAGGTAGAAGAATTTAATGATTCACTTGTTAATGGTAATTAAAAGCATGAAATCAGCACTGAGGGAAAAAATAAACAAAACAAAACATAGCACCATCAGCTTGCAGAAGTAGATCTCATTTAGTATTTATAAACTAATAAATTTAAATATATTTTTTAACTAAAGGCAACTTGTGAAAGACCCTTTTTTGTGGCACTGTGACTATGCTTACAGGAAACAATATCGTTTTCTCATTGCTGCCTTTGTTCTGCAGGGGAAGCTCGGTGAGCCAGGTGAAGCTGGGCCAAAGGGCTTTCCAGTAAGTGACTGGGGGCAAACAGAGTTATCTTTCAGTTCAGTGTTGGTTGTGAGGGTGGACAGATTTTGGAGAGCAGAAGTGGGTGAAACAGGCTTGTGTGGGTGACCGTTTTTATTTTGGGTATTCTAGCTATCCTGCATATGAATGCTAGTGCTTGGAGTGTGTTATTAATTACTGCATTATTTCCAGGGTGTTCAGGGGCCCTCGGGACCTCCAGGAGCCAAAGGAATTACAGGAGAGCCAGTGAGTTCATTGTTTATGTGCAGGGAAATTAAGTATTTTGGCCCCCAAATCTGCAACTTAACCTCAGCTACTGTAGAAGCAGGAGCTTTATTTTTTCTGCGTATTGCATATATTGTCATGCAGTAGTATAAATTTAGGCAAGTGGTTCCTGGAAAGGACTACGATGCTCCACTTGCTCGTACATAAATTCCCTTTTTTTGTCACTTTTTATTCAGCTCTTCTTAGAAGCTCATATCCTGTCCGAAAAAGTCCAAAACAGCTTAATCCTCTTTCTCTGCCGCTGTCCAAAGTAGCGGAGCTGAGAGAATTCTTTGATTTACACCATCTTTTTCCTGTAAAGACTTTCTTGTCGTGTGAACGTGTCTGTCCAACAGCAGGTCGGGTTTTTCTTTTTTTTTGGTGCATCATTTGGAAGGTCCTTAATTCATGAGTTCAACTTGTCTTCACATTTTATCTATTTTTTTTTGTCCCCCTCAAACTTTCAGAGTTGTTTATCAAAGACTAGAAAATCTGCTTAACCCCCTTATTGATGCAATTGCTGCAGGGACCGCCGGGGCCACCAGGAAGGATAGGACCACTGGGGGAGATGGGGCTGACGGTGAGTTAATCACCCAGCTAGAGCAACGGCTCCCATTGAGTTTTACATTTGCGCTGAATACTCAAGACTGTCACCTTTTTTTTTTTGTCGACAGGGGCTTCCAGGGAAAACTGGAGAAAGAGGACCACCTGGTGAACTCGGAGAGAAGGTAGAGGCAGCAATACATTAACGTAAACTTTATAGAATTATGATTCTTCTGCAGAATTATCTGCATATTCTGTTGAATTTTGCAAAGTTTGTGTCTAGGCTCTGAGATTTGGATATAATATTTTTACACGCATTTAAACTCTCTACCAATGGTGTCACCCAAGTTATTAAATATCATCTGAAAATTGAGTACCCAGTTAGTGTTTTTAGGCTTTTACTGTTGTTCACATTGGTGCACAATGTGTCTGTGTTCTTTGCCGTTAATGAAACATCTTGTACTAGCTATAAAACAGAAATCATTTTCATCCACAGGTGGGTTATGGTGTAATTATGTGGATGTTCAAGATAAATAATCGTTTTCATCAGTGTGCTATCATAACGCTTGTACTGTATCTCTGTATTTTCTGTATCTAATGTGTGCAAATGTTTTACCATCGTAGGTATGTTGGGTAAAACTGCATTATTGAGCTCAAATATTGCAGATGTTAACACCCACAAATCAACTCTGCCTTGTTTCTCTATTTTCCAGGGGGCCGTTGGTCCGCCTGGCAGCATTGGAGAGCAGGGTTTGATTGGCCAGACCGTGAGTGTCTCATGTTTTTCACCCATTTTCCTTTCTCTGAAGAAAAACCCTAAAGCAAGCTGTGAATTTGTTGTCAACATGCATTCAGATGTAAATCTGTCACTGTTCAGCTGGTATCTACTGCTTTTCTCTTCTTGTGAATACCCTCAGTAGCAGCCATAATATTTTCACAATTTTTGTGTCAGGGTGAGCCAGGCATTGATGGAGAGGCTGGACCAAGTGGACCTGATGGAGCCAAGGCAAGTATGAGATAAACAGCTGCATTAATTTGAGCTGAGATTTATTGTATCTTGAACCTGCTAATCTGTGAACTCGATGAACTCTCCTGTTTACTGTAGCAGCTTATTGCCTTTTCAGCAAGTATTTTTTTGTGAAATATTGGCTGTCTTACCTTTGGAGCTGCATTGTGTTGGCCTTCTGTGAAAGCAGATAGCAGGGATATTTTAAGAGCTCTACTGTATCGCAAGCATTGTGACAGGAAAAGGGAAAAAAAAGAGAGAGAAAGGGAGAGAGAGCACAGGAACTCTGCACATTTAGCAGAGCCAAACTGCTGGAAACACTGTATGGCTGAAAGACTCAGTAACAGCCCTTGGCCTGAAGAAGGTGGTAAAATGTGAACACTGAAGTGTGAGAGACAATCAACCTGAGAATCTGTTAATCTTCGTGCTGTACAAGACACTTTCTGTTACTCAGGAGGTTAAACTGCTGTGAGAGTTTCCAGGCCTCATCACAGCTTCTGTGAGGAAAAACTGTTAAGGATTTGCAGCTTTTACTGCTGAATCTTTGGGGATTTGTAGCTACTGGTGTTTTGTGAGTAAACTTTCTTTTCGGCTGCTCCCTCTTCTGGGTTGTCATGGCATTATGATCTGCGCGATTACTTTGGCACAAGCTTTACGCTGGATTGGCCTTCCTTTTGCTGAAAAATAATCATGAGATTCAATTGTCACAAACAAAGTCATTAAGGCGGTTTTTAGTTGTGTGAAGTATTTATGATGAGTGTCTCACCTGCAGTAGACAATCGTCACAGTGCGGAGAATCGAAGAGGAACCCTGATGGCTAGCTAGGCTAACAGCTGTTCAAACGTCATTTCGTTCTGTGGATTATTTTCTTACATCACGCAGTTCCACGAACTACATCTGACATGATCCTTCAACATGTGTTACATAGACTGTATTGCAACACTGGTATTCTGCCGTAAAAAAAAAAGGGAATGACAGAATAAATGACTGTTTTCTGCTTAAATGAAGCAGCGTAAAAACATTTAATTCTGCGTTTGCTTGAACCTTTATGACACTTATGAGGTTTGAGTTGTGTGAGATGGTGAAAACTGGCTCCTCTATGGTCCTCATCATGAGTAGCTTTTGGCCTAATTAAATCTCCTCTTCTACATTAAAATATTCCTTTTAATCTCCTACAGTGTATCATTGAAGATGATGACTTGCAGGTGGTTGCTCTTAAAACCTCAGACTTGATCAGATTAGTGCTGCTCATAAGACAGGATACTATGACCACCGTTTGTTGCTCTGCATTTCCTTTTGAGTGACTTTTGGCAGGGACGCACTGGTCCGATATTAGGATTGGTTGATTGATTGATCGTTGGAGGAAAATGAAACCTATCCATGACTCCATTAATTAATTTTACATTTGTTGACGTGTGATATGTATTTTGTTTCAGCAGCTACGTTTTATATCAATTATTGAAGTTTTATTCTATTTTAATGTCACCAGTTATTTATTGCTGCTGGTGCATTTGTATTTCTTGTAACAAATAAACAGTAACAGTAAATTACATTTATATCTGTTTTATTCTGTTATATTTTGTCCAAGGAAATAATTTTTTAGTTTGGAAAAAAATATTGAAGTCAAGACTTGTATTTACTCTCTCTTCGCATTGTGAGGTATCCAACTCATTTGTTCAACAATGGTTTTGTACCGGTATCAGGTATCGACCAATACACAAACCCCTGGGTTACCCCTGTGGGTGCCAGACCTGAGCTCAAGAAGACACCCCCACCCCCACCCACCCCAGTTCCCAAAGTGTACAACTGGTTCTACAGGACACGTGACAGTGTTTGCTACATGGAGTTAGCCAGACGCTGGCCAGTACGAACGTCATGGCAGAACCAGTGGTTCTTCGCCACTTCTTCTTCTCTCATCAGCTGGTCGACAAATTGCGTTGCCCACAAGCAGCAACCGTCCCACTTCCTGGTTGAAGCTCATCCAAAAAAAGTTCATTTTTATGCAGTTTCTTGACTGACCACTAGGTGCTGGCTTCAAAACTGTGCAAATCCCCATTGACTCCCATGTTAGTGCCAACTTTGCAGCAGAATTAAACATATTTACAGCCTATTACGAAAATCTTTCTTTTTTTCATCTGTGGTTACATATTACATCCATAGCAACTGTATCGGGGGTGATTTTTTTTTTTCCTGTACAACATCTGAAGGAGAGAAACACAGGAATCCTGCACATTTAGCAGAGCCGAACTGCTGCTGGAAACACTGTATGGCAATGACAGCTAGCCATCGGCTAGCTTAGTCCCGCCTCTTTGCAACATGGCGCCGCACAGTCTGGGCTTCAAAGGCTCTCTGTACAAATGTATGAGTCACGTAACAGGATAGTTTGTCCAGTATTTGCAGTCAGTGGTTGCTTCCAGGGAGGCTCTCACAGCACAGACAGTTGTGTTTCTCAACCAGAGAGGGGTGCTAAAGAGCACAATCTTACATGGCGGTGTTTAAAAACACCATGGGGGGTAGAAACAGATGCTCTCCAGTTTTGATAATCCGGTCTTACAAGATGGGAATTTGTGGGAGAAATTGATGCAACAGCTTTGCTAAATAGAAAAATGGAGTTTAGTTAAAAACAAATAGATTGAATTATAATTTCCAAGCACTCTATGGAGACATCAGTCAGTGCTTCTCATTGTCTTCTTCTATATAGACTCAAATGAGATTTTAATGTGTGATTTCAGCTTAATGTTATTTTCCTGTTTCATCTCAGGGCCTCCATTCTTGGCTCAATCTTTCACTGTATTTACATTTTATTTTCTTTCTCGTTCTTTGGTTGTTGATTGTATTTCCTATGATTTTTGACAGACAAGTCATTTCTTGGAATTGCTGTAATGGGATTTTGGTTTTCTTATGGAGAATTTCCTTCTTTAGAGTTTGATGGACAGACAGTTTCTTTCAGTAAACTTTCATCAGAAGGAAAGTTCTCATGCTTTGGCCTACTTTTTTTTTTATGACATGTGATGTTCTGGGAGCATAAACACCTTGAACAACATGTCAAGTCACATTCTTATGTTTTGTCTTAGAAGTAAATCCAATTCACAGCCTTCTGTGTCTGACTGATAAATAAGTCATGCTTTTGTGTCATTCTGGTTCAAGTACTGTAACTTTCTGTTTACATCCACGAGTTGTCATGGTGAAAACTTCAGCTGTAGTTCAAAGTGCTGCCGAAACTTTTATGTCGAGCCAATTGTTCAGTTTGCATCTTCTCAGGGGATTCTTTAAGTTACCCCTGAATAGGGGATTAGGATTTTATTTGCGACCTGGAACACTCCTCAGACTGGCAGATAAAAACCTTGTTTACAACAGGAAGTAATCTGTTCTCGTTAAGTGAAGCCTTGTCAGTTGCGCCATATGGAAAATTTTAAGATATATATCAGTAGCCAAGCTTTTTCTGTCATGGACATCTAGTTTCTGCATTAGGATCTCAGACGTTTGTTCACTTGATGATGCAGAATATTGCGAGTCAGGAGAGTCAAACTCTTATTTCATCCCAGTCCGCAATGTCACCATGGTTACCGTTAAAAGGCTGGTTATTCTTTAATTTATCAACCCACTATGTCGATTTCTCAGTAGTACCTCGACTCGGATATAAATAATTTTTAAGAAAGTTAATTTTTGAAATAAAACTTAAAATTTTACGAAATTTGCGACTTTTATCATAAAATTGTGGCTTTTTTACTGGGTCATTTAGGTGTGGGTTAACACAACGTAAAAAGGAAAAGACATAAGCAATATTCTTCGAGAGGCAATTGTTTCTGCAAATCAATCTGCCATGTGTATAAAATAACACAATAGTTAAGGTTAAAAATACATTTCCTTTACGAAACTCAGTGTTAAAAACAACCATTCCAAAACACAGTGTATCAGTCTTTAAAACAAAAAACAAACTGGAAACTAAAACCATCAAATGTTCAGATACACCCTCATAGCCAAGTTAACAAATAATGTATGAATGTTTTCTCCTTTCTTAAAGTAAGTTTTTCAGTCGTGGTGATGCTGTTTCACCTTGACAGGTAGCCAGCTGTCCCATTGTTTGGGGGGGGGGTTAGGATGCGATCCATTTATTTTGTTCACAGCTTGTGGGGAAAAAGCTGTTTAGCATCCTGCTGGTTGTGTGGCAGATGTTCCTTTACCTATTCTCAGATGGCTGGACAGCGAGGATGTGGTGCAAGGCCTTTGGGGTGCAGAGCATCTGGCAGATCTCCACCAGGGAAGGAATGGGAGCACCAGTGATCCTGCTAGCTGTCTTCACTGTCTTCCACCTGTTTAGATCCTTCTGGTCGTAGGCCTCGCGGCTTTCAATGGGACGTAAAGAGGGATGTCAGGATGCTTTCATCAGGATGCTTTCAGTGGTGTCCCTGTAGAAGGTGGTGACGTGAAACCTGCCTCTTTGACTCTCTGAAGGGGATGAAGCTGCTCTAGTCCTCTTTGAATGACTGTTGTGATGTTGGTTTTCCGGGTCACATCCATGGCAGTGCAGGTAGAAAACAACTGAAAAAGTATGTTTGTTTTGGAAGGGCTGCCAGGAGGAAAACTCTTCTGTCTAATTGTGGATGCATTTTTGAGGTTCACATGACAGTATCAGAACAATCCATAAAACTTCTGGGAAATGCCTTATGAACAAATGAGAGCAAAATGGAGTGAATGTCCTTAATGCCCAGCACAGTTTTTGGCAAAAACCAAACGCAGCATTTCAGCAGAAACATCTTAATTCCCATTGTCTATCACAGGGGTGATGATTAGGGATTGTTTTACAAAACCTGAACGCCTCATTGAGTCACCTATGAAATACTCTTCATTCCAGAGTGTTCAAGAGGCAGAATGTCTGTTTGACAGCTAAAGCTTGATCAAACTTGGGTCATGTTCTCTGAAGCAATCCAGCCAATCTGCATCAGAGTAGCTTAAAAAAAAAGAAAAAAGAAAGAAAGGTTTTAGATTGGCTTTGTTAAAGTTCAGGGTTGACCTTAAGAGAGCTGTGCATTAGCAAACAGAACTGGAAGTGATGTTTCAAAGACCAGTGAGCCAGGATTCTTCCTAAACAATGTGAGAGACTGACACATTAATGCAAGGGACAACCACTAAAAGTTGTTATTGCTAAAGTTAGCTCTTAAAACGATTGAATCTTTGTTTAGCTTTGCATCTTGACAGTTCATTTGTAATTTTGTTGCACAATTACTAATCTTTCTAGGGTGAGCAGGGGGAAGCTGGTTCACAGGGTGCCACAGGAGACAGAGGTGAAATTGGCCTAAAAGGAAAGGAAGGAACACCCGGGCCTCCTGGACCTATGGGGGTGAGGGTGAGTGTTCCAGCAGCCACCTAATAATTTCGGTCACTTCTTCTAAAGACAGCTCTTTTTTGTCCACTGAAAACCCCGTTTCGATTTTCTTTTACCAGGGTCCGGAGGGCAAACCTGGCAAAATTGGTGAAAGAGGAAGGGCAGGAGAAAAGGTTTGTCAGTTTACTTGCTTGGAGCTAAATGCGCCTTTCATTTTGCGACTGTCAATTTACTCTCTTGTACGCGGAGCTGAGTGTCTCGCTGCTGCGGTTGTAAACAAACCTTGAGGTCCTTACCCTTCATTAGGAATAGCGTTTGAGCTGCTTGTCAGATAGAGCGCCGGCATCAAATGACACATCTGTTCAGGCATGTTTGTACGTATCTGCTCACTGGTGGCCTTCCTCCAGGGGTTCAAAGGTCAGCAGGGCCACCTGGGTGAGACTGGGCCAATTGGTGAGCAAGGAGAGCAGGGATCTGTTGGACAGAAGGGACCGAGGGGAACCATCGGACCAGTGGTATGTTCTCAACAGAGGGAGTGAAGGATTTAATTAGTCAGTATAAATGAGCCATATATATATATACAATTTATATCTTTATCTCATGTACTATAATTTATCTCCTCAGGGTGTTCCAGGGAGAATGGGCCCACAAGGCATTTCAGGCTTACCTGGCTATGAGGTGGGCACTTCATTTCAAGCATTTAATTGCAGGAGGTTATGAAAAGTACCTGAGCGTCAGTGCTTTGGCCATTAAAAGTCTTTAATCTAAATATTAATTTTCAACATTTTTGTGCTTCACCAGTGTATTCCAGTAGGTCAACCTAATTCTGCTGCTTTAATGGGGTGTAGTTAGCATTTCAGCTTCACCCCACATTTTCTGTTTATACCAAAAATAAGACTTATTTTTCATGACACGAGGGTTTTCATACTTTCTAAGTAGTCCAGAGACAGAGCGTGACACCCGAGCAAATATATAAATAAGTATCAGTAATATAATTACATGTTAAGTAGAGAAATATTAAGTAAAAAAACAATTGAAAGTAAAAAGAAAAAAAACTCTTTAAGCCAAACAGTGGCAATTAAAAACTCCCCTATGGGGGAAGAACCTTTGAGCAGGACCTGGATCATAAAGCAAGACCCTCCTGCCGGGTCAAAGAAGAAAAGAGGATGGAGATGGGACGGAGAGGACGAAGGACGGGATGTGAGTCGGTTGATTGAACCAACTCAAATCAACCATTTCAAACTAAAACCTCTTTGGCCTCCCATTTAGAGGGTTTAATCAACTGAGAAATTTGACTTTGCTTAACCGGCCGTCTGGAACAGATCCCAGACTTGGAGAGCGTCTCCAGAGGTCAGAGGTGTTTAGAAATCCTTGTGATGATTTGATTAATTTTTTTTTTGAATGCAATTCACACATAATAAATGAGTTTTCCCTTTATGATATTCATGCAGAAATAAATGGGGCTTAAAAATGGCTGTTAAAGTTGATCAGTATGTGGAAGAACAGCTTCAGTCAGTGACATTAGAGGCAAAACAAGGATGTGGCGTGTAAGTCTAAATCAGCTAGACTTTTTATGTTTGTGTGTGAAAATGAGGAGACAAGGGAGAACCTTTTTGTTTTGCCATATACGTTTTACACATATAGAAGAGAGTAAATCACAAATATTAACGAGCCGCACCTTTTTACACACGTGATAGGTTTAGTTTGAGATTAAAGGTGAGAAATCGATCATTATTGGTAGATTTACAAGTTCAGTAAAACCAGGTTGCTGACACACATAGTCACAACTTTCCTGCTGAATTTTAAAATTGCTTTGTGGTCGTTGGAAAAAGAAGTGAAGATTGATGACAGTGCTTCATGCTCCGTTTACAGGAGATTTATCTGACTCAGTGTGTTTCTTCATGTTACAGAAATATGCCACACACTAAAGTGGAGTCATGGCTCAGAGACCGCTCCTCTAAAATGGCCTTCAGTTAGTCTTTTTTTTTTTTTTGTTTACAGGGTCACATGGGGCCCCAGGGCCCACTTGGACCTTCTGGACCGAAAGGTGAAAAGGTACATAATTTCCCACTCTTTATTTGCTGTCCTTAACAGCTGCGTGCAGCTTGATGGTGTTTAATGAGCTCTGGGAGCCTATCATGTAGCACATTGTCTTTGAGTGCATGGTCATTTTTTGGTGTTTTTTTTTTTGATGCACTGGGACTTCAGTCAGTCCCTAATTAGTACTTTCTTTGACTGCCTGTGTCCTTGCAATATTCCCAAAGTTATCCCTAATTTGATCAATGATCTGAACTAGGGCACAGCCAATTAGCTCGGCATCATCAAATGTATATAATTAGCCCAGCACCTGGACTCCTCTTCTCATAATTTTGTTGATAACAGCCAAATAATTTGTGTTTATTTGACAGGAGTGCCATGTAATGTAACACAGAGTACCAGAGTTTAGTCATACACTGATTTTCTTTTTTTTCTTCCTTTTTCCCTGAGCAGAAGCTATCTGGATGTGGGGATTTGTTGTTTCCTCGATGCCAGTATTCTCAGTGTAAATCTGTGTTTTCTGTGCTAATTAAATCAATATCATGGTATCACAAGGGGTAACTGAAAATTTCATGACTGTCAATTCAGTGCCAAGAAATCTGGCACTAAATCTATGCTACAGATACAGATCTGAATCCCAGTTATATTTAAACCTCTAATGCTACTGTTTATAGCTTTTTATCCATGCAGTTGTCAGACTTTTTTTTTTTTGGCGCATATCCTTCACTAATTATCCTACTTTTTTATTTTTTTTAAGATTCCATTTAGGGCCCTTTGCTTGTTAATTTAATTTGACATATGTGCAACACATAAGTATTTAAATTACACACGCATCTGTGGCTATTGTTTATTGAATTCCATAAAAAAAGCCCGGAGCAAACACTGACTCCATTTATGTGAAATGAGATCATTGCGGGTAATAGCTTGTGTAATGATTTGCTGTTTCTATGACGAGAGCATCCGGTGAGTTTCGGGCACACGTGGCACACATGCGCCGCCTCTGCTCGGGCCATTGTTGGTTCAGGATGCTTTTTACTGAAGCTGTCTGATTTGTATCGCTTTTTTTTTTGTTTTGTAGGGAGAACAAGGAGATGACTGCAAGGCTGAGGGTGCTCCAGGTCGCCAAGGTGACAGAGTGAGTTTCTTACGTGTGTTTTATTTACGTATGTTGTTTGTTAGAGGTGTCGCGGATTGCTAAACTGTTGTTACCATGTGACCCCAGGGTCCTCCAGGAGTCAGGGGGAAAAGAGGCGAACCAGGTGACCCTGGATACATTGTAAGTGGGGAAGAAACAAAGACCCACCGATGCTCTTGTTTTACACAAGCCTCAGGCGAATTTGAATTAAACTGATGTAAAATGCAGAAAATTACATTTCTCAGGGTCAAATTGGCATAGACGGACCTCGAGGTACAGCTGGTGCCCCAGGTCTTCCTGTAGGTATCCCCTTTCAGTCTCCTAAAATGTTGTACTCATCCTTCTTTTAACTCTGTGTGGAAAAGTCCAATTAAAAAAATTTGCAATGATCAAATCAAACAGCCATAATCATTTCAGGGAAACCTTGGCTCAAAGGGACAACCAGGACTGAAAGGATCCAAAGGCGATCAAGTAAGGACATGAATGTATTGTGTAATTCTCCAGCATTATTAGGGGCGTACAGTCCTTTATGTCATCATATCAGAAATGTGGATCACAAATTCTTTATGCTTCAGGGTCCGAAAGGAAAATCAGGGGCACCAGGAGCATCTGGAGTGAAAGGACCACCAGTGAGTTGCTTGCCCTTCCTGGCCACGGTCAAGTTATTCAAACCTACGTATCCTTTGGCATAAAGATTTCTTATTATCTTTTCTCAAGGGTCCAGAGGGCCCTCCTGGTCCGCGTGGGGTCCTGGGCAGGGAGGGTCTTGAGGGTCCATCTGGAATGGATGGCTTACCTGGTAAAGATGGAAGCAAAGGGGTCAAGGTGAGCAGACTGTCAGTGGCTCTCGTTTCAGTGACAGACAGAAAAAAAAGAGCTCATCAGTTGTGTTCTGTGTTTAGGGGGAGCAAGGAGATGATGGAGAAGTGGGTTTCCCTGGAAAACCTGGCCAGCAAGGTGGAAAGGGTGTGATGGGACTTCCAGGAAGTCAAGGTTCCATTGGTCCAAAGGTGAGAAGAATGGGTTGACTTTTTTTTTCTTCTTTCCCCCTGATTCTGAGAAATGATTTGATCCCTACATTAAGTTACAGCTCAAGAACTGAATACTTCAGAAAGGCAGGCAGATTTATTAGCAATAACATAAGTTGTTGCCAGCATGTTTTAATGTTCTGGAACAGCCTCTTCTGGCCTTTAAGTATTTATATTTGGAAACTTTTGTGATTCCAAAAGCCAAAGTCTGCACAATGTCTTTATACCCTTGTTCATAATGCCCCAATAATATTATGAGGTTAGAGTTGCAAAAACAGTAATGAACTGGCTGTGTTTATGTTAATGATCTTGCCAATATTATAAAAAAAAAACTGCTTGACTATCACACTCTTGTTTTTTGTTTTTTTCATGATCACTTCAGTGGTATTAAACAGCTCCCAACACCCTGCTCATTCCTCTGATATTCTGTGCATTCTGGACACTTTAACTCCATTTTTCTGTTCTTCTACGTCTACAAACTATTTACAGAAAAGTCGCAACATTTGAAAACAAAAACACGTCTTTCTTGATCAGCTTTTTTTCTTCTTTTAAATTTAGGAAATATAACCAAATCTAAATTTGACATCAGCAACACTTTCAAAAACCGTTGTTTACAATTACATTAGTCTTCATTTTAATGGCAGCTTTTTGGTTGTTTCGGTTTACCGTTAATACTGATCAAGGTTACGTTAGCGCTGCAGTCTCATCCAGGTCTTTGCAGACCTGTGCCTTTCCAGTCTTCCCCACCCTAGTAGCGTCCTCCAGTGGTTCCAGGAAAAGCAGGCAGGATCACCGCTTGTGTAGTCGTCAGTGCTGATCTTTTCTTTATCAAAATGACAGGAACAGAGTTGGGAAGTTCTTGCGAGGTTCAGCGCATTGACATTCTTCCCTGTTTTGTGCTTCCTCTCATGCTGAATCGTTGACTTCCATCTTCTCTGTACATCAGCCGTGAAAAGACAGATCTGTAGCTTCTTTTCTGTGAAGCTATTACATGTACGCTGCTTCTTTTAGTTTGTTGCTTTCTTTACAGGAAACAGCCTTGTCTGTAAAAATCCCCAAATGCAACATGTTACTGCCACTTAGTGGCTAAAAACAGCACCACTTCACGGTTCTCGGGTAGCCTCTATTGCTGCTATTTTGCAAAGGGAGTCTTTGTACATCCTATGTGCCACTGCTTCAGCGTTACCTTCCCACATATGCAGGCCACGTGCTCCATCACATGCAGGCTTCTGTTCTTTTGCTTATATTAGCCTGCTTGGTGTTTCTTATGGATTTGCAGTCCGGCCTCGTGTCCACTGTCCATCTGACATTAGTTTACGCTCAGAGAACTTGGCTGCACGGATGCATGACTTGTCCTGGTTGCATATATTGACGCAGCAGTGGACTGTGCTGAGTGACAAACCTTTTTCCGAGATACTCCAGAGCTCGCGTGGCTACGTTGAAGTTGATATTTTTCGACACACGTAAGGCTAATCACGCTCCAAAAAGACTCAGAATCAGAATTATAAATACTTTATTGAGCCCAAGGGGAAATTACTTTTTGTCGAAACAACATCTCCAGCTGAAAGTGTGCAAGTTAAGAGCAAAGTAGTCAAGAAATATAAAAGAAATGGGGCTGCTGCATAGCCTAGTGGTTAAAGCAGGCAGCCCATGCACTGAGGCTCAGTCCTTGTGCAGCGGTCGCGGGTTCAACTCCCGCCCCGTGACCCTTTGCTGCGTGTCACACTGAATGTGGGTTATTGCACATAATAATGGCATTAAATATGGATTATTGCACAGAAAGGAATGAAAAAACACCAGAATGATAAATTTCACAGCTATGTGAACGATTACAGGGGTTCCCATTGAAATGAATGGACTAAAGAACGCATCACGAGTGCATAGAAAACAGGTTTAAATGAGACTTTAGCCTGTGGTGGATCCTCTTTTATACGTAATCCTGACACCCTAACCTACTGCCAATTAGTCTAATAACTGTAGAATTTTCTAGAAAGGTGTACATGAAATATCTCTCTCGACCTCACTCCCAACTTTGCTTTGGTATCACATCTTTGTTTATAGTTTGGTTAATAATTTCTAAAAGCAGCAAAATTGGTCCATGACAGTGTGAGCAGAAAAAGCACCAACCCAGTGCCGCTGAGATGGAGATTCACGTCTGAAAGCTGTTTTGTCTACTGGTAGCTGCTGGTTTCAAGGTTTTTTGGGTGGATGTGATGATGGTATTCATGTGTGGCCTTCCAGGGTGACAGAGGTCTGCCAGGCCAGATCGGTCCGGCAGGAAAGAGAGGCTCTGACGGCGGGACTGGGCTGCCAGGAAAACAAGGAGACCTTGGAAGTAAAGGGCAACCAGTAAGTTGAATTCCTTTCATCACGGCGTTATTTTCATACGCAGTGACCACTATACTTCACAATTTTCCTGTTTCGTCAGGGGGATACTGGTGAACAAGGATTTCCAGGAATATTTGGCCTTTTTGGACCAAAGGTGAGGTTTCCACTTCCAATCAAAGTTCCACTTTTCAACTCCGACAAACATGGGCAAAGCCTTTTATATGGCTCAAGAGAACATTAGAATTATGGGTTTAACTTGCCTTTCACTTTAAGTAGTTTTGTGAAGTTTAAACATTTAAAATTGTCAGGAGGTCCATTACATTATACTGCCTTTGGGAAGATGGGGCATAAAAAGTGCATGTATTACTGTAACATGCTCAGAGATGACATCTGCCATAACCAGCAGACAAAAACAGCAGGCTTTATTAGTTAAAAATCTTTAATTCAGAGCTCTCAGGGGGATGTTGGGCTTTTTTTTATTTTTTATTTGTTGCTTTCCCCCTTCTCTGCAGGAGTTGTAAGCGTGCAAAAACAGCTCTTTGTATTCAGCAGTTGTTCTAAAATCAGAAGCAGTTGGTGAAAATTACAGTAAAGTCTTTGGATGAGGCTCTGCCAAAATAATAACAATTGTAATAAAAAGGTTAAGAATCTTAAATCCAACGTGTTTATTATTTTAAGAAAATGAAATGATATAAGTTACACAACCCTTTAAATTAATCTGGATTTTGTTATTGTTCTGGTAGTTTTTTAAAACAAAATAAAAACCTAGAATAAACTGGACTAAATGCACTTTAAAATAGCAAAACATCACTGTCCAATCTAAATTTGAAACTGAGGAGAAGAGTTGAGTCTTGAGCGGCAACTTGAGCGTATTTAGAAAAGTAAATACGCTCCGTAGCTTTGGGGTAAAGTGTTCAATCACCTTTGTGTTTTAATTCATGTCTTGGAACATCGAGAAGCAGCTGGCTAGCTGACTGCAGAGCTCTCACAGGGATCTAGACGTGCAGAGGAGCTGATATGGTGAACGGTAAAATCATTCAGTTCAAAAAAATACAGACAGGCAGCCAGTGACGGATGCCAGAAACTGGAGTTATATCATCACGCTATTTTTATGCCAGTTAAAAGACGAGCTGCTGTTTGTTTTGAGCTATTTGCATGAGCTCCAGTGGAGACTGATCTGAAATGACACTCGGTGCCTTGCAGTAATCTAATCGAGTGGTGATAAAAGCGTGAATAACGTCTTCCTGGTCTTTGAAGGGGAGATGGCACTCCACCTTGGCAATCAATAACTGTTGGCAAAAGCTTGATTTGACAGCTGCACTGATCAGCTTATCCAACTTAAAAAGAGCCGTCAAAAATTACACCCAAAGTTCTGACAACGCATCGACTACTTGGAGCCAGAGGGCCAACGGTACTGAAGGAATTAGCAAGCAGGTCAGACTTTTCAGACAAATGACTTCGGCCTCGTTTTTCGTTAAGATTGAGGATGTTGTTGAGCAGGTGGATAAATGTTTAATGTCTCTAACACCACCCAGCGCCTTTTGCAGACTTAGGTCTAGCTTACTGCTCAGTACGTGAAGACATTCTCTGATGCTTTTCCTCTGCTGAGATGGAGGTATGTGACCAAACAAAATGTAAGCTCTCAGAATCCTTTTGTGTCTGGAACCAACCGCGTTATACCGTAAAATGTTAGCGCTCAGTATTTTTTAATGAGGCTCGCTGGTAAATAAGAGCTTCAAAGGTGTGGATGCAATGATCTTTGCACTTGGCTCTGTGTATGTAGTTAGAGAAGCTTCAAAGTATAAAATTCAGAGGATTATTGACAGGAAATGTGCAAAGGCAAGGTAGGTTTTTCTTCTTTGAAAAAGAAAAAATGAAAAAAGAAAAACTACCTCCTTGTCAAGATGATTGCAGGTTATTACAGTTAACATATATTCGCAAAGTTGAACCTTTAACTTCCAGTGATGCTTGTCAATGTGGTTTTAGGGACCCCCGGGAGACATTGGCCCAGCAGGAATACAGGGACCAAAAGGACCACGAGGTTTGATGGTAAAATTAAGATTAATGGCAGTTTGCAAATTCGGTGCAGTTTTTCCAGCTGATGCTGGTACACTGAATTCTTACAAACTGCACTCTCGGCATGAAAAACAAGTACTCGCTCATCAGATAGCGCCATCATGTGCGTGTCCTTCATCGCTAACGTGCCTCTGCTTTCCAGGGCATGGAAGGAGCTTTGGGCCCCATTGGCATCATTGGGCCCAGCGGTCATCCGGTATGTACCTCATCTTTCATCCCATCTGCCAACCTTTATGTGACTTCTTTCTGTATTTTTTTTTGGCAGTGATAGAGTGATCGTCTGTCTTCTTTCTCACCATCAGGGACCCCAGGGTGACAAAGGAAGCCGAGGGGAGATGGTGCGTGGCGCTGTTTTGATGAATCCTCGTCTGTCTGTACTGTGAGCACAGAATAGGATACTTAGTATGGAGACGGCACAGCACCCAGCCTCCTTTGCCCTCAGCACTTTTCTTTTCATTTCCTATTGTGTTCCGCTGTTTGTTGTTACACTCACGGTGACACTTAGCTGCTGTGGAAATCCTGTCAGTATGATAAATGTTAGCTGCTTGCTCGTCTCAGGCTTGTTAAGAGGTTTGTTGAGTGTTCATTCACAGGCATAATTCACAGCTGTGCTCTTAAAATGCCAACACTCATGTACAGCTTTGCTCTGTGAAAATAGGATTTGCTGTGTGGAAATGAGATTTCTGAGGGAAAACTTGCAAGAAAAAAAAAAAAAAAGCAAAAGAGCCAAAATGCAGTTGATAACTAAGTAAAATATTAGTCAAATTCTTCACTGGTCTCACATTTGGCCTGCTCTGATTATTATTTTTTTTAATAACTGATTTAATTTTCTCTTATCTCCTGTAGGGTTTGCAAGGACCAAGAGTGAGTAATTATTCACATCTGAATCATCATTCATTCCACAGCGTGAGAAGTAATGAATGAATTATATAACATCATAGAAAAACCTCGATTATACAGTGAAGTCTAATTTTTCCAGGGATCTCCAGGCCCTCAAGGACCACCTGGACCACCAGTGAGTTCTTCTTTATGTACATTTTTCCATATAAAAAAGAATAATTTTCTGAATGTACCCATTAATCTTTGGACAGACACTTTTGCACTTCTTTTTAAAGAAAAAAAAAAAAAAATATA